>VZTL01051417.1:0-153055 GCA_013400535.1 Scopus umbretta | reverse complement strand
TATGTATATCTTTATATATATATAGTATATATGCATAGACATGCATACACGTATGTAAGACTCACGCTTTTCTACACAATTTCTTCCTGTTAGGCTCAGAGAGCCCCAGTGGTGTCAGAGGGAACATACACATTGACTTAGATAGGAGTTACATTGGGTCCTCAGTTAAGCCTAAAGACTTTTTCTTAGTATAACGTATAGCAAAGAGCCTCTGGCCATCTGACCCGCACCTTCCCAGGAAGCTGGTGCTGGGTCAAGCGGATTGACTCTCACGCTTCCTTGCCATGTTTGCTCCATCTCCTTGAGCTGTGCTGCTGTAGCACTGTGTAGGATGCACATCAGAAACATGGACCATGGTGGACTCTGAAATGGGCTGAGCACCCTCGGTATGAGCAGCCCTTTCTCTGCTCCCTCAGAGAACATCTTTCCTTCCTTCCCTTTCTAAATAAAACGTCTGAGGAATGACTCCTGGCTGAGCGAAGGCCAATGATGCAAACTGTGAGCAATCAAAAGGTGTTTTCTAAAGCTGTAAAAGTGCAGCCTGCAGGACCGAGGGGAGCAAAGAGGGGTTAATTAAAGCACTCATGTGCCTGTTACCTGTGGGATTGCCTTTATGAGATACACAAGAAAATGGAAAGTACATGGCATTTCCAGAAAGCATTCTGTTGATCCTCGTTTAGACACAGCTATAGAGATACATTGCTTGGAAGTGAGGAGCTGTGGTCCCAAGCACACAGAAAAGGGCACGATACCACCAGTCAGCTGAGCAGGAGTGCTCTGCTTCTGCTAGAAACTGTCTCCTGGCTCCTCCTGAGATGCCAGCCGCTGCCCCTGAGTAAGACAGCATCTTCTCCTTGGGAGTAGCTGCTTCTCCTGCTCTCCCTGAGCTGTGAGATCAAAGGGGAGTCCAAGCCTGGATCCCGTGTGGTATCGAGAAGCAAGGTTTTCCCCATCAGAAGAGTCCCTGAATCCTTACATCCAGTCTGAGCACAGCTATGACCCTGAAAAGTGATGCTATGTTGCAGTTCAAAATACAAAAGGTGTCAGCCTGGGACAGGTCTGGACAGCATCCAACTTGGAGCACAGTATTTGATCAGATTTCTGATTGCATAATCATAATCATAATGCATTGCATAGGTAAAAAAAAAATAATTAAGAAAACTCCTTATGATTGCAGGTTTTAGAAGAGCGTCCAAGTTAATTTTCACATAGATATTCTTACGATTTCCTTTCCCCCAACTATAATCCATATTTATGACACTTGCAATTTCTAACAAGCCTACAGACATTTTTGTGAGCCTGATGCTCTTTCTCATCTGGTTGGTCCAAGGAGCCTACCCTTTGGGACCACTGCCTCAGCCAGAGGAGCCGCTGGCTGAAGAACCAGGAAGGCAACCAGAAGAGTTGAGGGTTTTCCATCCGTTGCGAACTTCTCCTCAATCTCCCTTGAAGTCCTCTTCCCTGCCTTTAGCTCGCTTACACATCTGCTCTCTATAATATTTCAGGGGATCACAACAGAGGAGTTGTCCACTGCTGTTTTCACTATTTTTAACTGAATCCAGCCATGCACAACGCTTGGCTGCTATTTCAACACATGAGCTGGAGCATCTGTGTCATAAAAACTGAGGCTAATAGTGGGATGAGAAGGTGGTACCCCTCTCTAACTCCTTGGTATGTCCATGCATGATGCAGTTTAAAGCTCAAGATCCCCTATGTGACCTTATTAGGCTTCACTTGTATTTTATTTTTACAATTCAAAATGGAAGTTTTTCGCTTTCTTCTGAAATTTGCAAATGTAAGTGGCATCTGCAGCTTTTATTGCACAAAAGTAATACCATGAAAGGAAAACATTTTACAGTTTTCTGTAAAAATGGCCTTGATCTGAGCAAGAATTCAACATTATGAAAGTCAGCATAAGCAAGCATTAATTTTGGTACTGAAAAGGAAGAAAAAAAAAATCTCATTTTTATCAATTAATGAGAAAAAGAAATTTTGAAAGAAGCAAAGCAAAAAAAAAAAAAAAAAGGAAAAAGTGTCTGGGATGCAAAATGCCATGGAAAAAAATGTGACTGTTTTGCTGGAGACCACTTAGCTAAAGTATTAATCAGTTCTATGTCATTCTTACTGCAAAGACATTTAGCATCAATTCTGCTAGTAACATAAAATGTGTGAATGCAGGATAAATGTGGCACACGGGGAGTTCAGGACACCGCAAGATAAAAACAAGTAAAGCTAGTGAGCAAAGCAGTAAAATGGTAAAAGGAAAATTGACTTAATCTAAGGAGTACTTGGAAATCCTCACCACCCCCAGCTCTCCGTCAACATACAGATAAGCACAACAGCAGTTCCGCAGCTTATAATAGAAAAGAAAACATTAATGGTCGATAATGGTGGAAAAAGCTTTGCATCGAAGCTTGACAGTTTTGTGATTTTCCTGATGCAGGGAAGACCTGATCTTCGGAGCAAGGCATGCTGTGTGACCAAAAGAGCAGTGACAAGATGTGATGCCCAGTGGTGCCTCATGTTAACTCCTTTGCCATGTGAGCTGTGAGATATTTGACCTTAAAAATCCTGTAATACCACTTAATACTGCACTTTCTCTCATATTGCATATTTTCAGTAAGATATTAGTAATCCCAGTAAAGGAAAGGGCAAATGCCATCTGCCACTGACAAGCTAAACTCCAAGTGCTTAGATAGGAAAACAAAAAAATAGCATCCAAAGCACTAAATCTGGATAGGTTTTGAGATAAGAGCTGCTGAAAACCCTGTTAAAACTGAAGGCAGGGAGAATAAACTCAGAAAGGGCAATTAGCCTTCACTCTGGCTTTTTGCAGTGGCTGGTGGTGCAAAATTGCCTGAAAAATGGCCACTGTATGATTAACTGGGAGATAGCAGGGTGTATCACACGCTCCAGCTCCCTCCAGAGGCTCCAGAGTTTTATCAAGATGCCAGTATTTAGTGCTATACTTTATTAAGCATGCAAGAAAAAAAAAATTCCCAAATTTGAATTTTTAATGTTCTAAGTTAGTCCTTAAAAAAACATTTCTAGAGTAGATGATAGTGATTCAACTGAGCAGCCTAGGAAGGGAGACTAGAATCAATAATGACTCTTCTTTCCCAGGCTGTGGTTTGTGGTAAAGAAAACAATTTTCAATTCTTGATCTTTCACTACTGGCAGTTCTGATTGTGAAATAAAGACAACACCGATATTCTTCATTATTGTTAAGGCCTTTATGAAAGGCTGATTTGGATTTGGAATTGCTCTAAAGTCTACTAAAATGATTAAATTGTTTAAAAATTACTGACCTAGTTCATTCAGATAGGTGTAGGGTCTCCAGTCTGCAGTTTCTCTGTCAAGGATTTTGTTACTGAGCTGTTCAAAAAGTATGATAATGGGTTAATGCTGAAATAAACAGACAGTTCCCACCCAAGACTTCAGCCCAATGATGTCACGAATAAAAATGGGAGATGACTGTTACCTTGGCCTCACCATTTCAGTTCTTTATCTGTATGAATTTGACAGTTGTTCACTAGCATTAGGGAAAATCACAAAGGAAAGTCACTTCACCAAGCAATGAACACGAGCATGCTGGAAAATACAGGATTTCCTTCAGTAATCAGTAATCACGACTCGAATGCCTGTGTACATGGAGTGACATGCTGGCAGTTTCAAAATAACTGATGAAGATGGATGGATCAAAACCACCTACATAAACATGCAGATAGGAGCTGTTTGGAACAAAGGGGATTTGCTAATGCATCTGTGTATTTCGTTAAAAGAGATGTAATGGCTACAAGATTTCTCTCAATTCAAGGAAAATAACATTGGCAATAACGAAGCATAAAGCCCCGTGCAGATCTGCCAGCAAAAGCAGAGAGGAGTCCAGGGCTGCCATCCAGATGCTACTGTTGGAAAAACACCTCTTGCAGTGTGCAGCTGGGACCCTCCGTGTGCCCAGGGCGCAGCCGGCTCCCGTGCCAGCGCGGCTGGAGAGGGGTGGATGGGCACAGCCTGCGCCGCCGCGGTGGCACCACCTGGAGAAGGCTGCTATTGTATTAAGCACACGTGTCAATATGCTCTTGATTTTTCTGCCACTTGTAGCTCACTTGAGCTAGGTAATGCTCAAGCACAACGTCAAGAGGCAAGCACAGCGTCTGCCTGAGGGATGGGGATTTTGGGGACCTGGAGTGAGCTCGCTGGAGCATCTCTTACGGTGGTCAGCGAAAGGAGAGGGGCTGCCATTTTGGGGGTGCATGGCTTACTAGATTGGGGCACCACAGCAAAAGCGGCTCTACAAAGCGTGTGGTGATCAGGCGAGTCCCAGCAAGGAGCGCCTGGGAATTGCTGTAGTTGCTAAAGCTGCCCAGTTTTCCGCCTTGACATTTTTCCCTTGAAAGCCACACCTGCTGAAAGTACAGCTGGTCCTGAGGAAGTGTCAGTTCAAGAGCAAATCCTAACCCCATTTCTGAAAAATTAAAGTTATGGAGCCATTGTTGCTCTCCTGTGTCTGCTTCCAAACTGGAAAGCCTCCTGCCTCTGTTTCAGAGGGTTCAGCTCTTGTATTTAACTGTATTTACAAGAAAATGCTTAACAATAAAGGAGGTTAAAATTGAAACGAAAGTATTAAAAATGACCACAACATTTCATTTTTCCTGATCTTGCATTAATTTTTGCTTAGCTTTCATAATGGGTTTTAAGACCTGGAACAAAAAAACCCTACTGATGTGTTAAAATCTATTGGGATATAAAATCCCAGCTGGTACCCAGCACTACAGCCACACCCCAAAGGCATTTTCACCCACCTTTGCAGTCCCATTTAACAGCCCTCAGTGCCACAGCCACCCCACTTCAGGGTGCAGCACTCCCACACCGTCCCCGTGTGTGCAGAGCACCCGCTGTGCCCGGACACGGAGGACGGCTTTGCAGGAAGCCCAGAGTCCCCCAACACTCCTGGAAATACTTGACGGTACACGTGCCACCTGAGGGAAGGGGACGTGGGCCTGTTCTCTCAGGACATGTAGTCCCGCATGTCCCCTGAGCGCATGGTCACAAACACCTTTACGTTGTGCTACCAGCCCAGGAGCCCAGCAAAGGGTGAGGTGCACTGCGCAGGGTGCTGTGCAAAGAGACACGATGGCCCAAACCCTGTTTTGGAGAGATTTCCGTAAAGGAAATACAGCCAGATGGAGAGGGATAAAAGGGCTCTCCCGTGTAGCAGCTGGGGATGCTGCTCTGTGCCATGTAACATGGACACAATCTCCGGGGCAGGGCAGACACCAGGCAAAGTGGTTTAGCCAGTTGAATCTGCTGCAAGGAGCACACCACAACCTGTAAGGAATAACCATGTCATGGAAGGTGGAGAAATACAGCAGGAAGGAGAAATGCTGGCCCAAGAGAGGGGAGGAGGGCAGGGGGCTGGGCAGCCATGCAGCTCCTCTGCCCCTTGGTTTAGGTAGTGGCCACACGGGGGAGGGCTTAGGGTCAGGAAATCTCCTCTGGCAAAAGGCCCTCTATAAATAGGGCAATGGGGCCCAGCAGGATCCTCCCAGCCAGCCAGCCGTTCTTCTGCAATCCTCCCCAAAGCTGGGTCACTGAGGATAAAGCTGCAGAGCTCTGCAGCCTCTCCCTTATCTCTAGGGGAAGCATCTCCTCCCTTAGTAGAGAGAAATGCTCCTCTCTACCAGGAGTACCACATTAGGACAACTACACTATGTATTACAACTGCACATTGACATTTAGAAAGTTTTTTCTGATTGCAGAAACTGGGTTTCATTTGGGTGAAGATTTGTAACAACCAGAGGCAAAACCTTGCCCTCATTGACTGAATCCTGCTGATTGAATGCCATTGATTCAGGATGCAGAAAGTTGTCTGATGTGTTTTTCCACCAAATGTAATCTGCCCTAGCTTAAACAGACACAGGAGAAACCACAGTGCGAGCACTGCACAGAGACACAGGAGACAGCATAGATAGGAAAGGCTGTGCACGCGTACGCACACACAAAATGTTGGGTCTTTTTACAAGCAACTGCACAGTATTTTTAGAGCTATTCAGCTGAAGCTTTTACACAAATAGGTTTCATCATTTGCAAAGCATGTAACTGTGCTCCAAATGGGCTGAACTCCAGCCTGGGAGAAAGATTCAGGACACACAATAGCACAAATACACCGACCACACACACACAGATGTGTGTATATATGTATAGACATATATATATATAAACAAAAGTATACACACAGGCACACGCACAGCCAAAGATAGATTAATGCCAGCACACTGAAAGGAGCCTGTTTCAAATCCATCTGAAAGCCAGGCTCTGGCTGAAAGAGATCCTGCTGCTGAGCCACCAGCACTGACCTTGAAAGAGGCATTAATTCAGGGCGGTTCTGTGCCCTGTGCTGTGCGGGAAGTGAAGCCAGATGATCACAACGGTCCCTTGTGGCCCCACAGTCCATGAATCTCACATCAGACAGCACCAGCAGCACAGTGATGGCTGTATCTAATGCCTCGTCCTGTTCCTTCTCATTTTCTGTCTCGTATCTTCCCACTAAGGTAACATGTGCCATGAGCTCATTAGGCACCTCTGCACCAGCCACTCTCCTCAAGGATATGCCCAGAGCAGAAAGTTGATAAAGCTGGTTGCCTGCAATACTTCTAGAGCAATCATTGCCCAAGAGCGGTGGCTGTGACTGCACATCCTTGCTCCTGGCACGGGCTGCGCATCTGGAGTCTCCCAGCTGACAACACAGGAGGCATTTCTTTATCATTCAGCAGCTCCTTGTACTCCCCCCAAACTGGGAGCATAAACCCCGACGGCAGATGCACGGTACGGACGGATGGGGCAGTCAGAGCAAACAAGCCACGGCAAGGCGCTGCGAAGCAGATTGGTTGTAATGTGGACACAGAGGAAGAAAGCCGACGTTCTTGACCTTACACTCGGTCGGTGTAAATCAGCGCGGCCCCGCTAACGGCACTGTCAGCTTTCATCAGGGGAGCCCACGGCTTTTTTCTTCATTTCAAAACTTGCAGCAATAACATGAATGCTGATTTGCAATCCAGCTGCACCTCTTAGATCACATTTATTAAAGTCTTTGAGTTTCTATTAAAAGATGTGTTTTTGCAGGATTTATAAATCAGCTCACAAACCTAAAATTTGGCATGAAGAGCTATGGGCTGGAATTGATTTTTTTAATGAAATGATTTGGGGACATTTCTAAGTTTTTCAGAATGCAGTAATTATGAAGAAATGTGATTATAGCTGTCTCTCTGTGCTACTATCATTTCTTAACACACTATAATTTGTTAACCTTTTTTTTTTTTTTAAGACAGAAGATACTTCAGCTTTTAGCATGAAGCAAAATTGCTTTTCTGGAGGAAAAAATACCTCATAGTAAATTTATCACTAAAAATCCTAGCTTATAATTTTAACAATTTGGTTAAAACTACCTCTTACCTGGCAACTTTTCCTTTAAGATCAGTGCGATACTAGCATAAATAAGGCAAAGTCATTATCTGCCCATCCGGAATAGCTGGATAGATCACAGTGGCAAGCTGATCACCAACATGCCATTTGTCAACGCTCAGGTTTTCTGAGAAGTCCATGGTGATTAGGCACATAAGTGTTGGCAGGAACTCCACCATACCTTTATCCTCCAAGACAGCAATTGATAAGAGTTTTGCCATTAACTTCCCTGACTACTGACTTCAGGTTTCCATGGTCCAAGCCCATGTTTCTCAGTTTTAGATGGCCATCCTGAACACTCTGCAGTGACTCTGTATTTGCAGTCTTCCTTTTTCTTGGGCAAGTTTTAGTCAAAGCTACTTTAATGATGCTTTCTGTGGTTGAATTCCTTTTTATTAGCTGGGTGACATCCAGTCAGACTATTTCCAGTTACATCTGTTTTGCAGTTTCTAATTTTATGTGAAGTCTTTGGTAGAATTTAGAACTTCTTTTAATAGATGTGACTCTGCTGGCTTTAAAAATTCAGGTCATCTAATTGCGATTGATTTTTATGATGTCTGTAGAAACCAGCAATACCTGGGCTCTATCTGCGATACTGTTCTCCTTTGGTAGGGAGTGAGGAGGGAATTAAGAGCTCTGCAAAAGAGCAAGGTGAGGTCCATTTGCTCATGACATACCGCTGCGGCAGCCTCATGCTTTATACAGGGTATTTTTCACACTTTAGCAGCCTTCTGTAAAAGGGACATACATTCCTGCATTCACGCACAATTCAAAAACTCAAATACACAGCTGGCATTGAAGCACTGAGAGTGGTTCTATGAATGGTCCCACCGAATGCCCTCTGAGTGAAACAGGTCTTCAGCATTTGAAAATCTGGTCCCTAACTCAAGCAATGAGAGCTCTGATGTGAAGACACGGGGATGGAGGTAAGTCCGTATCTCTATTTATCTACTTTGGAAAATGTTGGTGCAGTAATTCTGTGGCACAATTTCACTTGAGTTCATGTACGATACTCCTTGGTAACTTACAGCATCATTATTATTATTTGCTGCTGCACATGCCATAAGAATAAAGGCCAAACCTACTTGTAGGAGCCAATAGGCAAAGGTCAAATTTTGGCTTTGCTTCAACTAATAGTAAAATACCTATCAACTTCAATGGGGTGAGCATTTCAGCTGAGCTGACTTTGCAAGTTCACTCATGTGGGAAGACACGTGGGAAAAGCATTTACTTGTAACAAGGTGCTGGTAGTTAATAACTTGCCTTGAGATGCAGAAGCCTCTGTTCCTCCTTAACCCCAGAGATGCAGAGCCATTCTCCTGGACCTTGCACAGAGATACAGCTCAGTGCTACCAACTCCTGCTGGCAGCCGGAGCAGGCTTTAGGGACACAGGACTGGAAGGGCTTTGATCACTTCAGTCCCTGAGTCCAGCTGCCTTTTACTGCAAACACCCGGGCACATAATCACTTAGATAGCTGATCAAGCTCCATTTTAACAGTAATCAGATTTCTTTGTCCCATTAGTCTTGCTGGGAAGCTATTCCAAAATCTCATTGATCTGATGTTAGAAATCTAACTTCCAGCCTCGATGCATTCATGGCCAGTTCATCCTCATTTGTGCTTGTGCCAGCTCTATCATCTAACTTAAACAGCTCTTCTCCCTCCTAGTGTTTACCCCGTTGTATTTATAGATGGCAATCATACTCCCTCTCAGCATTCATTTTGGTAGATAAAAGAAGCCAAGCCTTTTTTTAGTCTCTTCTCATATGCTCCCCCTTATCTTCCTACTTGCTTTTGCCTGCATGTGTTCCAGTCTGGGCACTCCACTAGCACAACTAAGCAGTCCTGTAGACACCAGGAGGATCTTAATGCCTCCACTTGTACTTGTCTCTCAGCAGCTTAAAAGTTTTTACCTTCAGGACATGTGTAGGGTCCTGAGCAGTAGCCAAATGTCTGTCTGGCAGAGAGGAAATGAGGAGGTGAGATACCTTCCCTCTGGTCCTAGAAGAGATGTGAGAATCCTTGGCATTGCTCTCTTCCTGTGAAGACAGACCCATCTCACAAACTGTGGTCCTCAGTGCGATGCTGGACCTTTTAGCTTCTGCTATCAGCCACCCCTGCTCACCTTGCTTCCCTAGTGAAGTACCCACTGTGTACACTGATAAGAGCAGCAGGGTTAGTAAATGCAGCCAACAGCGTAGGACAGCTGTGCTCGGTGCCCTGCAGCCAGACTGACCCTTGCTGAGCTGGGAGAGGAAAGCAGAGACAGCAGGAAGGAAAATAGGAAAAATATGTGTATAGTTGGGTGAGAAAAGAGAATAGAAAAATGGATATGAGAAAAAAACAGTTAACAGACTGGAGAGAGCACCAAGGGAAGAGGAGAGAAAAGGTGAAATAAGACACAGAAAGAGAGGAGAGGACAAGAGGGGCAGGGGAGCACACAAGAGAGAAAGGCTTCTCAAACTGGAGCAGGGCTGCATCTCCCTGCTGCTGTCATTTTGTACATCTGCCCAAGCTGTCTCTCTGAAAGAACTGATAGAGGAATGGCTCCAGTCCCTCGCCTCAAGGCATGATCTCCTTTGAGCGTAGGGAGGATAATACATCCAGGGCTCTGGCCCAGCAGTTCAGAGATTCCTCTGCCATTTTTTTTCATTTTGCATCTGCACTGGTTCCTTTGTGACCCCAGCTGGCACTATAAAGAAATGAATCCTCCAAGTACAACTTGTGCACATTTCCCTGCAGAAAGTGGGAATGGCACCAGACAAACTGATTTGGAAATGAAACTCGTTAAGGCAGCCATTAGGGCCTTTATACGCTCTTTTGTCTTACTTGGCTGGAGCACTGCGTAGACAGAAGAAGCATATTTTTGGCCATCCTCAGCTATTCAGTACTGCAAAGCATTCTCATGAATAAGTAGGATGGCGGGAGATCTAAAGGAAAAGTCAGGCCATATATTTTGATAAGTGCCCTAAAAATACCAGATCCATTGTTTTTTTCTTTTTTAATTATCAAGACAACCTGCTGACTGACCACTGATAGCCAGTACTACAGGAAGGCAAGCACCTTCCAGGCTAGTCCAAATGAATCACTTCGGTTTTAAACCTTTTCGGCAGCTTAATGTTTGAAGTAGCTCTGTGACAAGATGGCACTGCAGGCTGGGAAATCAGGATAGGTGCTTGCTTTGACCTTTTCTGAATTCATTTAAATAACTGCAACAGGATTAGTGCTCCAGACCCACACTTGTGGTGTTCATCCTAAATCTGACATTATGAGCGTTTGCACTTCAATTTGGGGAGCAACAATGCATGATGCAAGGGGACTATCTACATCGGAAAACCTATTTACACATCTGTCTGAACGTTTCTCTGAGAAACCTCTGGAGCCAGCCTTTTTATTACATTTTAATGAGATTTTCTTTTAATAACCAAGAAATGACTTACAGGAGCACATGTAGAAGTATTTTTGCATACCCTGTCTTGTACAATAGTGTCTTTTTTGCATTAATCTTGTTCTCATGGCTTTCCAGTTAGCAGAGCTACATTTGGATTAAGGTGACACAGCCTGCAAGTACCATCATTTTTAAAGCTGACAACCCTGATGAAATCAATTGCATTTCTTTTTTCCTCTGCTCTCTACCCTTTGCCCCACCTTGGCTTATTAAGGCTCTAAATGAAGAGCTGTCTTACCATTTCCCATATCTAAATCTATTGCTGAAGTGGGGAATTGAGCAATAGTGTAGTCCATGAACGGTCCTAGGGAACCAATAGCAACATGTGATAAGTAAGGCACTCCTGGATGTTCGAGCAATACAGACTGAATAGCTCTGCTGGAGAGCCATAAGTAACAGCAGAGCTCTCAGAATGCCCCTGGATGAGAACAGTGCTCAGAAGCACCCTAGGTACCTTCTTGCATCTGTCCGCTTGTCTCTGTCAGCAGGAAATTTGTGTGTCTACTGATCTGGGAAACGATACAGCAAAGTTAGATTACTCATTAATGCTTCATTATTTTATTTTTGTTATATTAATGGATAATTACAGTTATCTAGTTATTTATCTTTTCTGAGAAGCAAACATACCTTATAGTTGCTAAGACACCGAGGCTTATTCACCCAGACAGGCATGTGCTGAAACTCCAGTTACCACGCACAGAGATTACGAAGACACACACAGGGAAAGGCAGAACTTTTTGTGTCTGTTAGAGCTACGATGTCAGGAACTGCTACACTGGATTTTTAAATAATGCTGGCAGACAACAGGATCCAACAGGCATTGCTTTGGTTGATTTCCTTGAACTGATAAGAACATTGCTACAGTGGGGTGGGATAATATCTACCTTACTGGAGCTGTTTCCATCCAGATTACTGGTAAAGAAGCGTGAAGTCACACCACATGAGAGAGTGTGGTAGCTTGGATTGGAAAAACAATGTACACTGCTGCTACCTTGAGATATATCTGGGAAGAAAACAAGTCATCACAAAATACTCTGGAAGCCATAACGATTCTTAAGAAACTGAACACATGCTAGAGATGATCTAGTTTAGAAAACTTGGTTAGAGTACTGGGAGTTATAAAACATCTCCAGATAAAATCTATCCTGTGTTATCATGGTGTGAAGCTCTTGACTATTAGCATTAAGTATAAGATACAACAGCAAAACATTTAATTAATACACTGTTATCTTTTTGAAGATCTTAAGAAAGTCATTCCTGACAGTCCAGCTGCTTTGCAGGTAAGGGCAGAAATGTAAAACTCAGGAAATGCATGGTTTGCAACACAGTTTCTTCCTTAGTTTAAACACATGTAAGAGCTACTGATGAGAATAACCCTTGTAGTTATGAAACATTTAATTACAAGCTTTTTTTGTTACAAAAAAGGTAGTTAATATTAGAAATCAAAGATGCTATAACCGTACAAAGGAGTCCAAAATATTTGATGTAACTTCTTGTGCTTAGGAAAAAAGAAGGCTGCAGCACTGAAAGGCAAACGTGGGCAGTCGCATTGTTATGCTTAGAGACATTTTATCTATTTCCTCACTTTAACTTATGAACACATTTACCAAACAAAATAATTTACCAAGAAAGGCATCATATTTATACTGGCAGTTATAATGAAAACATCAATCCCAATCTGGTTCAGGCTTAATAACAAATTGATAAATATTTCAAAGTACCATCAGAAGAAAGGATGAAAAATTTAAACGTAAGCAGTATCATTTAAACAGCCAAGCCCTGTAAGAAGTAAATGAATGGGTTAGTTTTAATAAACCATGGGCTTAAACTGCAGGCAGAAAGGTTATAGGAAACACCTTCACATGGAAAGGGTAACAAAGCACTGGGGCGGCTGCTTGTCCCCGTCACCGGAGATCTTTAATGAAGGTTGGCAGCAGATGGGTGAGGAAGGACACAGGCCTGGCTGGCACTGTCTGCGGGAGGGGGGTACCCAGGCACCATCAGCCCTCTCTCCTGGCCCTCTGCGTTTGCATTCTTGCGAACATGCACTTTGCTTTGCTGACATCTTGTGGAGATCTAGATTTAGCTTAATTTACTGCAAAATAACCTGTTTCAAATAAGTGGTTTTATCTGCAGGGTGTCTATTACATAAGTGCTGTGGCACACAGCTGAGAGAAGAAACGGCACACGCACATGCACATCTGACCGAGCATTTATTTTCTGCTGAAACACGCAGAGCAATTTTTGAGGTCAGCTCTATTTTGTCGCAAGTGCAGAGCCTTTTAGTTCTAGCTATCTTCCAAGGTTATTGCTAACAAAATGTCTCAGATCAGGGTGTGATTCCAGAACTAAAGTCTTTGCATTTAACTTCCTTCAGCTAGCCACTGCCCAGCACAGCAGACAGGCTGCCAGGACTTTGCTATCTCCCCTTACTATAACTGTGATATTTGCAATAGAATTAACAAGAAACAGATATCTCTTGAGGTCTGCAAATGAGAACTGGGGCTGGAACCCAAACATCGTGATCAGTGCATGCCCATCACAAACACAGCTGCTCACATATAGCCTTGAACCTGCTAACGAGGGTTTGGCAGCTCACCAGGGGAGCAGAGCTCATCCACCCTCCTCACAACCTGTGGTCCCAGTTAAATATAGCCACTTGAATCCATGTCCTTCTGCTTTGTAGGTGAGTGTTGATGGCTGAGTCACACCAGCTCTCAGCTCTGCCTCCCCCCTTCCCTTATCTGTCACGCCCTCGCTCAGCTGCGGGCAAGAAGGACCAGCTCAAAGGGAGAGGCACGGTCCACTGCCTTTGCTGCAAGATAAGAGGGCACATACCCACGGTTACTGTGAGCCAGCTGACACATTACAAGTTCACACCCAGCTTATCTGGCCATAGCTTGTTTCGTGCACCTGAAATGGGCTGAAGGATAAGTCTACCAGACTGCCCTACTACTTAGCACAATGCTGAATTAATGAACCTGAGCTCACACACAAGTCTGCATCACCAAAAATCTTTTCTTCCTTCATTGCATGCAGCATGATATACTCAGAATTGCTCCTTCTACACAGTTCCATTTGGTCGATACTTAAGTACCCACCTAGGCTGATTCACCTTGATAGCACAGTCCATTTTCTACACATTTATTCATGAAGCTCTTATAACTCCTGGATGTATTTCCATACATCAAATTCAAATCTAATGCTATCCCAGTTAAAAAAAACAAAACCAATCACAAAAAACCCTCTCTACCCAAGGATGAGAATTTTATTCTGCTCTGAACAGTAAGCAAAGACTTAAATGACTAGAAAAGAAAGGGAATGATTTAAATTAAAAAAAACAAAAAACCCCCCAAAGGTTATGTTAGGGTTAACATGTGGAGACCAGTCCTGTGAAGGGATCCATGATGGCAGAGTCCTGCTGTGAGCCCCTCAAGCCTGGGGCTGAGCTCCAGTTGAAGACCCATGAGGTCTGGATGAAGGCCAGAATGCTCTATCACTTGAAAGACCAAGCTTCTGCTCCGAGCCAGGGCTGTGAGGTGACACAAAGAGCACTGGTCCCCATCATGCAGCGGCAGCAGGACAGTGTAGTGTGGAAACTGGGCACAAGGCCAACCACGAAAAAAGGGAGTAAGCAAGCACTCTGCAGTACATACAAACCCAGATATCTCAAGCTACAAAACGGAACTGTTTTCTTCTTCTTTTTGTGTGGATCTTCACCACCCATACAGAGTGTCAGTGGGGTGGATGAAGACGCCAAGCAGGAGAGTTCACTCTGCCACTCCTACTACACATCATCTGCAGGATCATTTCTGCAAATGCCTTACCTAGGCTGCAGGATCCATGACACTCTATTTGTATCGAGCTTTGCTTAGGTTTTAGTGCTCAGCATAGGATTTACCCATATCAGAAACTTCCTCCATGAGACCTCAAGCATCACTTCAGCCCACAACCAAGGCTTTGTGAAAGTCCTGAAAAGAAATCTCTGCTGCTCTCCAGCGCCACTGCATAGTTTTCCCTTCTGTCCCCATCTCCTTGAATTAAACAACCTGCACTTTAAAATCCTTTCTTGGATGCAATATACCGTTCTCATGCTGAGGAGTACCATTTTGATTTCAGGCTTATTTGGGAAAGTCTGCTCTCAGATCCATGTGCTGTGTGGTTGAGCTCTCCCAGCATGGGTGGTTTTCTTTTCCATCGGCTGCTGGGCAGAATGCATGTTTTGCTGCCACATCCTTCATCCACAAATGCAAAAGAGTCTAAGGGCTGCCCAGGGGGTTCCCCTTCCTTATAATCTCTCTCGCACATATGCATGGATTATCAGCATCAGAAGAGCTGAAGATGTAAAGACTAAAAACATCCTCCAGAAATAAATTAATGTGCTGGAAGAAACTGCTGCCTCCAGGAGCTAGGGAGCTGTATACGTGACTCTATTCAGAAACAACAATAACACTACCCTAACAAGAGTAAACAAGAAAAATAACAGCAGTGGTGATTCAGGTTAGCCATAGTGTTACCATCCATAAAAGGCTGGATACTGCAGTCATCGTTCAGGTGGAAGAACCATGAGTTTATGTGGGATTAGTTTAACTGCACAAGTACATCTGCATAGTATTCTGACCTTAATCCACATATAAAACTCCAGGTGAAGGTTGAAATACCACTACTGTCCTTCAGCGTCCTCTGCAACGCACAAATGCACACATACACTCATATGCACATGTGTTGTTCTGGCCATCAGCCATGCTATGAGTCTCTATGTCTTATCTGTGATCTTGTCTCAGTATCCATCTCCCCTTTTTCTGATGGGGAAGATGCACGTCAGCACCTTTTGCTGTCTTTCTGCTCTACGGAAGTGAAAGGCTGAAAACAGCATTGGTAAGGCCAAAGCTGGGAAGGTTACTGACAGGTAGAAAGTTTCAGTAGGAGAATGTACTGGAGGACAGTCAGAATTTGGCAGGGAGCTTTCAGAAGCCCTGTCTAGAACTTGTAAATGTCCTTATAAAACAAAGACCAAAACTTGAAACTATGCTGATACCTGCAGACAATTTATAATGAGTTGACAATGGAGCAGTGTGATTTCTAGTCTTCTTAGTCTTCCTCTGCAAACAGAGTTTTTCCTCAGATAGCAGAGTTTTGCAAGGGGGAGGCAGGAAGAAAACTGTTCTTGTGACCTCCAGAAAGAGATGGCTGACCCCTCTCAGCTGCAGCTTCCTGAGTGATAAAATTTAGATTGCTACAAGGACTGCACAAAGAAAAAATAAAGACGAAAGAAGAAAGAAGAAAGGAAAGGCCCAGTCTCTGCATCCCCATCACTGACTGAGATGAACAGGAAGGAAACATTATCCAATTTCTTTCTAGAGAAGCCCATACAACACCACTGACCTGGTGCTGTTTGGGATTGCAAGGACCTGGCACTTCAGGTTTTTTTGCAAACTGAGCTGACACAGAGCAGCAATGCCACAAGGGCAAGAATTAAGTTCACTGGTATTGCCCAAGGACCAGAAGAGATCCCAGGTTCAATGCAGCTGAAGGATGTGATCCCTCAGATATTTATGATCTATTCAGGGATTCAGCCATCCCCCAAATATTTTTTTCCTCAGGTACATAAGTATCATGTGGCATCAGGAGCTCTGGGATAGGTGGCTGCACCTGAAAGGAATGTGAAGAACTTTATTTAGGGAGATGCAACGCCCACAAAGACATAACCTGCAAGGACAATCCTGGGCTACCAAAATCTTCAAACGTAATGGATTTCTCTCTGTGGCTGAGGAGGAAAGTCATCTGTCTATGTTAACTTTGAAGGATGAGAGTATTCTTTCTCAGCATTAGCCTTTTTTGGACTTCTTGCAGAGTATCAGGCTGGGATACCATCAGGTTGATTGGGAAGCCCCCATTCATGGTAAAATATGGAGAGAAAACAACTGAGGGATTTTTGTTGTCTCGTCTGAAAGGAGAAGTTCAAGTACTCCAGTCAGGAACTCCCAACCTCAGCAATACCCCTCTCCTTATTTTGAATTTTCTAAGTTGTGCCTCTTAAGCATCCTGAGTTACACATACATTAACTAGAAAAGCACATAAATAAATGAGGTGTAGCAGACTTTGCAAATAAATAGATAAAGTGCCAATATGAAAGAAATGGATTGCTGAAAAGTTCAGAACATTTTGCCATGCCAGCAGCTGTGATCTCCTCTCTCTGAACTTGGAGCCTCGCTGCTGCTGAGATGTGCCACAGTTGTCTTTTGCATGTTCATGGTCTGGCTCTTCAAACGATGTTGAAATGACAAATTTCAGGCCAAATTGTGCTGGCAACTAGCCAAGGATCAGATGAGCCCTCTCTGGCAACACTTTGATACATTTCTTACCCAAATGGGTAAGCTTAAACAAGAGCCTGCAAAGCTAAAATTCAAAAATAAGAGGCAATGGGAGGAAGTCCAAGGCTGATTTTTTTCCCCATCTTCTAGCTATCAGAAGAAGGAATGCTCTAGTATAGGTCTGAGCGGTCTAAATATGAGTTTAGGCAACAGTGTTCAGCAGACAGCCCCTGATGTGTGATATGCCACTGCAGAAAACTCTGATAAGAGGACCATTGCATTGCATATGAGGGCTGAAGTCACGGTGCCATGACAGATGCTCCTTGATTAAGTCCCAGCTGTGGCGAGGCACAAATATCGTTGGTTTGGTGGGAGAGGCTCCTTCCAGGTGCGTCCTGGGCAAGGAAGTCCAGAATGAAGCTTCCAGCCATGCCACCCCAAGACAGCACAGAAGCCAAGTTAAGAACCAGCAACAAGTGGCTGGGCTTCGTGCATTTAGACTAGAAAGCAGAGAGAAAAAGGCAATGCAGGACTGGGAAAGCAGAGCTGCTAGGCCAACCTCTGCGTGTTTCAGGAGCTTATATTTACTTGGACTTACAGTTTCAGCCATTTAAAGGGAAGTGAAGGAACGAAGTGCAGTCAGAGGGCAGCAAACCCCGAGGAGATCCCCACTAGAGACAGATCAGAAGAAACAAGAAGGAAGCCAAGCCCTCTCCTGTCTGGCATCCTATCCAATATTGGCCATAGACGAATGAGGAAGAATGACAGTGTTAAAAAGGAGATCACATCCTCCCAAGGTTAGCCAATCTGTCAAGAAAAGCTGTCCTCCATAGCAGCAGCAGAAGACAGAAAGAAGCAAGATATGTGATCTCAGTATGACTTTTTTTGATCTTAAAGAGCCTTCCTCTTCCTTTCTCCTGCTTTCATCAGCTCCAGTGAAGAAAATTCAGACCAGCTGTCTAGACGACGGGGATTGGTCTGCACACAGAAGAAAGTGACAACGAATAGGACGCCTCAAATCACAAACTGCAACATAGACAAAATTAAAACCTTATGATTGGCCCAGTCAATCCCATTCCTCAAGCAAAAAAAGTCTTCTGAAGGTTTCACAAAGGGAAAACTTCTCTGCACTGCAATAGGAATGCAGCCGATTTATAAAAGTAGAGTTGATGTATTCCATGCAGAATATTTCTTGCCTAGGTATATCCTGTATCGTGTTAAGTAAACTTCCATATATAATGCAGCTTCAATCAGTTTTAAGTTGTATTTGCTTTCCTGTCCCCATTAAGTGTTAAATGATCACGGTATTCAGGGGAAGAACAGAAGTGACATTATTTTTGAGGCTCAATAACGCATGTTATACATCACAGAAGCTTGTATTTCCCCAACATACAGGAATATGAGTCTATATTTATTAACATAAAAAGACCCTTACCAGAAAGTGAGTAATCTGTATTAGTCATCCTCATGGCTGGAGTATAAGATACACTTGGCATGTCATGGCCCTTCTCCTTCTGTTTCCGTCGATACCACACAAACAGTGCCAGCAAGACCATAATAATTAGAAGGAGAATAATAATTCCAATGATTGCTCCCACTGAGTGCCTCTCTGATCCAAGAGCAGGGCTAATTTTAGTATAGGGGTTTAATTCTTCCATCATAAGAGCCGCTGTTAAAAGTAATTCATAACACACTGTAAATTGAATCGTGCATTTCATTTTTGAAACACTATTTTTTTAAAGCAAGTACATCATTGGAGGGGGAGAGAGAGAAAGAGAGAGACAGAGAGATAGATATTTTACAGATAGAATTTCACTGTACCTTGATCACATCGGATTCCTTTGAAGCCCGGACTGCAGTAGCAAGTACCTGTGACATGGTCACATGTAGCATTATTCATGCATTCACATAGTTGTTTGCAACCATAACCAAATGTTCCCGGTGAGCACTCTGGGAAGCCAAAGAAAAAGATAGGAAAGAATTCTACTTTTTTTCAGGAATGGGTGAAACGCTTGCCATGGAAAATTGAGTAGAAAAGTCTGTCTGGTTTCAGTTTCTCTAGCATAACACCCGAGTGTTAGATTGTTATTATTCTAAAGCAGGAGATAAATGTATTTCATGTACAATTTGAGGTATTACTAACTAAGCTGCAACTTTCTGGAAAAGTCACACAAGACTTCACAAGGATGAAACCAGTAATACGTAGAGGCTTTAAAAGGCTTGATGTATATTACAAGTGCACAGGATTTAACAGGGCATGAGCTCAGAAGCTATAGACAACATTTTGGAATTGCACAGCATTCTCCACCAACTCTGCATATTTCTTTTTCATGGGCATAGTTGCAAAGAAAAGTTTTAATGTACCTTCATATGTAAAAAGTCTTTACAGTCGACTTTTACCAAACAAATCCCACATGCTTTCATACTTATCCCTGATAGTGCTACAAGATTAATACAACATTGTAGGTGGAATTACAGAATTGAGTATCTGAATGGTTTGATTTGCTCTGCTTCTGTATTAGGATTCCTAATATAGAAGGAATTTCTACCCAAGGCAAAATGATTGAGTGTCCAGCTGAGAAATTTATTCATACAATTACCATGATGGGCTATTACAATAAATCTGTAGGCAGCTTACTATACTTCTTGAGGCACTTCTATAATAAATTGAAGGAAACAACTTCTGTCACATCCTACCTATTTCTATGGAGAAGATGCATTATTGAATGCATGTGCACTTGCTATGATGCTTTAGAATACATATTGCTTGTTTTAGCATGTGACTTCTTGTGTGTCACTGCATATGTTTTGCATAGCGTGACAATACCGTCCCAATGTCAGTAACTTCTAGTAGCCAAAATTTAATATTAAGTAATGAACAGTAGCTAGTGTCTGCATAACGATTTGCAGCGTGTATTAAAGTTGTATCGTATCTCTTTCTTTCATCTGCAGGTCCTCAAACAAGGAAAAATACAATTATTGTAATTAATGCTCATTCTAATATTAACCTGTAGCCTACTTAAAATGAATAAGGCCTAAATTTTTGGACTGCACCACAGAAACGATGCCTGCCTTCAGCCATTTCATCTGCAATGCAGTGTGACTGCCCATTCAGCAGGATTTTGTGAAGGAAGGAGTCTTAATGAAGAGATACTTCTAGATTAAATAGTAGAAAAACAAATAAATACATTCGTAGTTTGGACAGAAAAGAAAGCATCAGGCTTTATACAGAGGTCAAATTATAAACGTAGCTTCTTGTATAAAATCTCCTGTGATGCAGTTCTACTATAGAACTTTTTAGTTTCCTGTTTTATTTATGGCTGCAGTAAGAGTGTACACAAATTCACAGTAAGTTGGACACTTACAGAGTTACAGTGGTGCCATATGTAATCCCCAAATGAGCATGCAAATTTGGTCCCGAGATACATGCTTTGCTGAATGCAAGTATGTGCAAAAAGAAAAGATGTTCATGAATTTAGTTACATGTACAAATACTTTCATAAAGACCCATGTAGTAAGCTATAGTTTAAGAAGCTTTCACTTGCAAATCTAGCAGCAACGTTACTGTATTACCCTACTGCCAAAACCAGGAATGAAACCCTCTGGAATTAATGCCTTGGTAAGGTGAGACGGATTTCACCCTGCATGTGGAATCTCAGTAAGTGTGTGAGAATTTTCTTTTGGCTTACTATACTGGACAAACAGGTAATTATTCAACTACAGCACATACAGTTTCCACTACCCTAATTCTTTGTTCTTAAAAGAAGCCATTTGGCACAGCGTGCTAAATATGCCAGCAAGATTTTGACAACAATTACAGTAAGATATGCCAGTACCCTTGCAAGGTAATTGAAGTTCATTGTTTAACACTTGCTCACTACTCAAGTTAAACACAGATCCTTCCAAAAATGGCAAGCAACTTTTTTTTTTCCTTGATCTGTTTTCACTGTAAAGATGAATCTTTATTTGGTTCACATCTATAGCATAACAACTTATGCAAAAAAGCCGCAATATTCCTTGGAAGGTAAAGAGCAGAAAGGACTTCTTTCTTTTAACCCTTCTGTCTTCCTTTGTGCCTGGGGAAACCTGATGCTGCTGCTCTCGACAACGTTAGCAAGGCCTGGTGCAGCTTGTGTTTTTCTGTTCATTAGGTACAAGTTGTTAGGGAAAGCTACATCTAGTCAGCACTGAGTGCAGTGACTTGCTTTTATCTCATCTAACTTTAGGCTGGGAATGGAAAGGCCTAATTTGCAGAGGATTCACTATATTTCTTTACGTTTAGACAGACTGTCCAGCCTTCCAGAGATGCTGCCTTCTCCCTCTGGATTATATAAGGTGCCTGGGGTTACTGTCCTGCTGACCTCAACACTTCATTGAAGAGTCTATTTCTGCAAAGAATTCTGAAATACAGCCCCACCCCCCGGAGAAACAGAAAAAAGCAGTCATGTTGCTACTTACTTTGCTCACATTGTTTGCCTGTAAATCCAGTCCTGCACGTGCACTGGCCAGTGATGTGGTCACAATCCGCTCCGTTCTGACACTGACAAACATTGGCACAGTTTTTTCCATAAAAAGCAGCTGGGCAACCTTTCAGGAATCAGAATAAAGAAAGACTAAGAAATAAGCTGAAACACTAACTCAGATGCGTTATCAGCACAAAATATATAGGCTTATAAATCTATGAATTTTCAGCCTCTGTATATTTAATCACATTTATTTGATCATCTAAATGCAGAGATACTACGACAGCCAATTTTCTTGAAGTAGTGTTTCTCATATCTTACAGAATTGCCTCTTAAGTGTTTCAGAAGAATGAAAACTTGACCCATCTACACAAACTACATTTTCAAGAAGTGAAAGAAGATGGCTAAACAGAAACTCTCTAAAAGGCCAGAGATCAATCAATTACTTGCAAATGAAAGAGCCTTCTTAAAAGGCTCACCAGAACTTGATCTCCTCTGTCGTACAGTGCTGGTAATTTGGCACTAGTAGGATGAGAAATCTCAAACATTTTCCTAAATCAGACCACAGATACAGGGGCTTTAACAAGCAGGGACACAGACTGTGAAAATTCTGACAATGAATCAATACTCTAAATGATCGGTCCCTCCTTTATCGAGCGCCAAAGGCATAAAAAACCTTGAAAAGCTTCAGGACTATTTTCTTCGGGGTGATGTGACGTTATCACAAGTAAGAAGCAGGTGGTTTAACAGGGAAGGCTGCAATACTTGGAAGAGACACGAGGTAGCAGCACATACTTTGACAGATTCCCTGGCACAAAAGTGTCTCTGAAAGGCTTACGCTGAGTGCAGTAGAGCCCCGTCCAACCATGAGTACATCTACATTCTCCATCGTAAGGGCTGCACATTGCTCCGTTGTGGCAGTTGCATGAATGAAAGCAATCGGGGCCCCAAAAACCAGTAGGACAAGCTATGAAAATAAAAAGGATTTGTCAGCTGACAAAACAAGCAATGATACCATGTCAGTGCTGCAGAGGAACAACAATAAAGGAAGAACCTGTGAGACACCAGCAAAGGCAGAACTTCGCATTGCAGAGCTTGGCATCACTGCAGCGACTCCCTGACAATGACTGGTTCTTCCAAGCCAGCGATTGCTTTGCAAACGCAGGCGCCAACCTGCAACCTCACCCACGCTCTCAAGCCCTGGCACAAGGGATTTCTTCCCCGCGCAGGTCAGGTGGCAGGATCAGGTCTTTGCTGCATACGTGCACGGAGAACCACTGAAACAGCGAACCTCGACACTACATGACTCTAGCCACTCTGCCTGCCTTAGCGGCATTATCTGTGAAGACAATTTAGGCAGGGTTTTAAGATGTGGAGGTAATTTAATTTTCTTTTTGATATCCCGGAATTCTTGCATAATAAAGCACAGCTATTCATGGTTTACCTTTGCCATGCAATCAACTACTAAAATTACCACATTAATTTGAAGCATAGAGTGCTACTCAAATTACATAAAAATGTAAAGAAAAGTTTTTACAGTATGAATTCCCATCCACAAAATCAGATGCTTTTGTTGATGGGGCTAATATTAAATTAAAATCTCCAGGTCTATTATATATTTCAACAAGTACAACATTAATACATTTTCAAAAGTTATTTTAAGCCTCCCTCCAAAAATGAATGCAGTAAGTTACAGTTATTAGTGCCAGACTAAAAGATCCAAAATGATGATAACCCTTCAATATAACAACTATGTTTTTGCTTTAAAAAGCACTTTCCATTGCTTCCTATTAAAGACATGAATTAATAAGGCATGGTTCCCAGGAAACCTGAAAGTACAGAAACCGTGCCTATTTCCGTGTTTGCCATTGGCTCCAATTCTGACGATAAATGCAAGTTTCTGGCATATGACAGACATCTCTAAAGCCAGAATGAATAGCAAAAAAACCCCTGCCATGACGTAAATCAAACAAAAGGTCACTGAACTCACACAATGTAAAGCTGAACATGATTTGACCTAAAGTATTCGTGCTATAAGCAACCAGAAATACTTTTACAATGCCTTTGTAAGCCCAGACTGCAGGCTCTGTTAGTGTCTCCAGAACCGGCTCTGGAGGTGGAGCTAAAATTATCTGCTTTGCAGCTCCGTCTCTCGGTCATTCCGGGTTAACTGGTGCGGAGGGAGGTCTGACTGAAATAGCTCAGTACTGGACTCGGGTATGCGAGGCCAGGTTGCGACAGGAGCCTGGTGAGAAGCCAGGTTCACGGTGGGAGATTTACACTTTCTTTACAAGAAGGTAACTGAGGAAACAGTGAGGTTCCCACTTTGTTCATCCAAAATACAAAGTAGCTGTCGCCAGGTCCTTCTGCCTGCTAACCTGGAAATTGTTGCTGCTGAACTGGCCTGCCTCATTCTATAAGAAAAAACATCTTTTTTCAAGGTTAACAGAAACTAACAGTCATTTCCCAATTACGTGGCTAAATATAATGAGGAATCTGTGGAGCTTTCTGTCTTTTTTTTTTTTTGTCTATTTTTGAGTGACAGCAATATTCTGCCTGTGGAAGATGCACAATAAAAGCAAAATTACAGCCGTCTGTTTTTATCCGATTCCTACTTTATCACTTGAAGTTTAATATATTTTACTCTGGAATGGTGTCTAATATGCTAGTTGTATCCTGAATATGAAGTAACATTTCTGAATGATAGGATATTGCTTCCCTCTGTGATCTATCTTCAATTAAGGGATGCTCTCAGGAAATGACACTTTGGGATCAGCAAATGCCAATCTTCTACCTGGGCAATTTTCAAAAAGAAATCCTCCATCCCTCCAAGCCCACACTGACTTTTACAATTAAATTACATTCAATAGAAATATTTCAGCTTCCAAATTTCTCAATTCCGGGGGCGTGGTACATGAAAACATTTACTGGTTAATAATTTCTAATGCAATAGCTGAAAGAAAATGGTTTCAAAAAATAAATAAAAGGGAATCCAACTAGAAATTAAAAGGGAGCATGGAGCTTTCTTTTCTGATAAGAGCTTGTGACCTCCCCTTCCTGTAATAGAAGCTAGTAACGGCTTCTGCAAATTCCAAATGCAGAAACTAATTCAAGCCAAAGCTAACTTAGATTAATTACAAAAAATAAGCTATAAAGAGAGTACAGCGCTGGCTGCTGTAATACTTCAGGGATTTCCCCAGAAACTGTCTTTAACTTTCAGAAAACACTAAAAAGGAAAATATGTTATTTTAAAGTGGAGGTGGAAAAATAACACTTTACTTACTCTGAGAGCAGTCCATCCCTATCCAGCCTGGAAAACACTGACATGATCCATCAATGGGATTGCATGTCCCGTTCTCGGTGCACTGACAGACCTCGGCACAGTTCTTCCCGTACT
This sequence comes from Scopus umbretta, assembly GCA_013400535.1. NCBI lineage: Eukaryota > Metazoa > Chordata > Aves > Pelecaniformes > Scopidae > Scopus > Scopus umbretta. Next base: position 127,969 of record VZTL01051417.1, on the reverse strand, counting down.
TTCCACTGGGACAGACTGTGAAAATATAAGGCAGTTTACTGAAGGCTCTTCATAATGAATATGAAGAAGTCATAGGACTTAACATTTAGCAATTAGAGATAAAAGTAGTTACAACATTTTTCTTTGCTGAAGCCAAATGGGCAAAATTCTTCTGGAAAGAAGGAAAAGGCAGAAAGTATTCAGGTCCGTTTTGTTTGCATAAAAACAACAGGAAAAAGTCATCTCAAAATCCATTTTTCTGCTGGAAAATGAATCTAGTATAGTTAGAAGATTACATTTATTGAAGGGCATTATGGAAAGATGAAAAGAGGACAAACAAAAGAGGGAATAGGGGTTATTGGGAGAGGAAGAGAACAATAAAGCTGAGAAGAATTCAAAGAGTAGTAGCAAACACAAGAAAGTGCCTAGAAGGGATTAATCTGGGGACTTGGCCAAGCAGGTCCCTCGGTGCAAATCCTGAAATAGGGATCTGCGCTGGCTCAGAGGTTTACAACTTCAACAATGACAACAAGAAAAGCAGGAAAGGAACATTTTAGACTAAATATCAGCCTAGCGAAGAAGTCTCAAGAAGACGAAGAGCAACGGGGACTCTTACTTTCAGGTCTGTCACTAGAACCAACCTCCCTTTTATTGTGTGACTGATAATGACAGTAATAATGGACCAAAAGCTGCAAACCTTACCACCTGGTATGATGGCCTGACGTAGAAGTCACGGGTATGGTACTAGGAGGCCAGTGCCCACAAAATGGCTGGTGGCAGAGAAGCTTGCAAGGAGAGACTGAAAGAGCAGTAGTCCTTTCCCCTGCCATCCCACTAGCACCACAAAATGCATCATGCGGTGCAGCAATATGGGGTATGCCAAAGTACCTACCTCATCACTGTCCTGATTCCTTCCGGATCAAATGATGGTGAGAGAAGAAGGTGCCTTTTGCTGCTAAATACACTAGGCTTTGCTGAAGATCAGCTTTCAGCAACATTGGTGGGAGGCAGGCTCCCAGCATCTCACAGAATCAAATCACGCAAGCGGAGAGTAAACCAGGAGCAAGACTGCCACGTCCAGTATTTTCACCATGCAAGTCTGGAGAAAGACTACTCCCACAAATAAAGCACATACCCAATTGCTGAAATGTCATGCTTGTCTTTTGGCATCTGTCCACCTATTCATCTCCAGTACCCCTTGCTGTAGTAACTGTCCAATTAGGTTGCAAGTGGTGGTTTCCATACATTATATATATATGTTTGACTGAGAGTTGTTAAACAGACATGTTGTATCCTAGCAAAATCAGGGTCTATTCCTGTTGGTCCACCTAGCTTACTCCTGAAGTTGGAAGAAAAGAAACTCTATAATTTTTTTTTCAGAGTCATCTTATAACAGTTTAAGCACAGTGACATAAAACTAATAGACACATAGATCTTCAACCTCCCACCAAATTATTGGAAATCTTTAACGTTAAAGTTGATGGAAAGCTCTGCTCAGTAATGAATGAAATGTTTAATTTCTGTGCTCTTATTGGCTGTGTTCCCTGACAAAAACAGATGTATTTTCAAAACAAGATAAAACATACAGTCCATCTTTGCGAAGAATGTAACAAATGGAACTGGACTTGTATCCTGGTAAATAATAGTGATGTCAAAAAAGTGATTAAGGCACTTTCCCTGAAGTATGCAACTGTTTAACCACTTCAGCTGTTCTCACTTTCTCATATGTAGTCTCTGCAGGTGACCTCAATCTATCCTGACTGTGACTCAGCCACAGATTGAAATCCCTGGCTGTGATTCATTTGCTTTTATACAATATGCCATCCTCTGCTCTTACTATGGCAGAAAGCTATGGCATACTATTGTTTTCTGCATGTATTTCTATATACTATGGACTTACTATTGTTTTCTGCATGCATTTCTATATACTATGGACTTATCTGTAGGACTAGATAAAGTTGATTTTGGCTTTCAAATTATGTGCTAAACAGAATAGTTCTCTAACTGAAAAGAGATAAAACTAAACACAATATACAGACACCATGAAAAGAACAATACACAGACACAAAGAGAAAAGGAGAGAAGGAAAGAAAAGCCCTCATATCACAGAAAAAGCAAAAATTAAAATGATCTGTCAGCCTAGGTTCTCATACATGCTACACCATTATCCAGTTCCAATGCTCTATATAAAGCAGTTCAATGCAATATATTTATTGCACGTTTAAGATGGAGATAGATAACATCACTTAAATGAAGGCTGGATTTGTTATGTGTACAAAAAGTAGTTCTCAAAATAGGAGCTGATTTGCACTGTAACATGGAATACTAATGAATCAGGAAAAGATTTGTGATCTGAACACCAATGCTGACAAAGGCAACAGGTCATACTTTATAAAAGAAATGCTTCGGTTCCACACAGTGAGAGCTAGCAGAGGGGTTCCTGCTCTTGTCTCTGTGAAATAGTATTATGCCCTCCAGAATGTCAACACAGAAGGATTACAAAACCGATCCCGCCAAAATGGTTGTTCCCATTAATTTAAGTAACTTGGTTGTGGATTGACAAAGTGACTCTCCTGTAAAGCTGTGAGATCCAAATATAAGCCCTTTTTTCAAATGTCTCAAATATTTTTAAACAAAGCTGTAAGGTAAGGTCTGATACCGCTTTCTTCAGGAGCGATCCAATTGTACAATGCAGATAGTGATGTTAATGAGGTATAAAAGCTCTGAAGTGGGACTCCGAAAGTCCCTGTGGGATGTCAGGTGTGTTCTACCGGTGATAACAAGTTATTGTCAATCCATCTTGCTACGTGATTGTGAAAGATATTCATGAAACTGCTACTTAGTTGTTTGCTGCTCAAAATTGTTAGCACAACCATGTCAACCTTAGCAATTTTGGAGGTTACATAGCTCCTCACATGCATGTGCTGCTGATGGAAGAATGTTCCTGCTGCCAGAAAAGAGACGGCACAAGGAGATGAAAATTCAAAAGTGAAATCTTCGTTTCACGTTTTTTCGAATGGAAAACATTAATTAGCATTTTTCTTTCTACAAAATAAAGTTACATGCTAACTCATTATGACAAACTGCAACACAAATTGATTTTAATTAGGACATGAATATTTTAAAATTAATTTGCTGGATAGATCAACATTTCAAAGTAAAACCAGAAGTGCTGAACATCTGAGCAAAAATAAAATAGTTTTCTTAAGAGGATAATTAGCCCTGCTTACGCTTTGAAATCTGGCTAACTTTTCACATAAAATGGACAAATTCACTGAAATATGTTCATTTTAATAAATTAATTGGTTTAATGTTTAGTGGACTATACAGCACAGGAAAAAGAAAACATGGTTATACTTAAGCTATGTTTAATATTTTGCATAAGTGCTGTCTGCAATTTCTAACTTATGGAAAATCAGGTCATTAAAAAGTGTCAGCTCAATTTTTACAGGGATGATGACTTCACAAGGACAGTAGCCATTACGCATAATGGCTACTGTATGTAGAATGGCTAGTAGAATATAGTAGAAATACAGTAGAATGGCTACTATATGTAGAAAATACCCACAGTAGTATGCAATGACTGAGACTCTGCAGAATGCTGTAATGATTTTGCAGGCATTTTTAGCATAAAACTGAAAATGAAACCTATGGTTAAAAGTGGGCTAACTTTCAAAGGTACAGAAAGGTGACCGACAATAGTGGGAGTTGAAGCTACTCTTCCCCTGTGAAAATTAACTCACTTTCCTTGCCTCGTTGCAAATTTTTCTGTCTCCTGCACTTGTGTTTGGGCGCGCATGATTTCAGCTATTCCCTGTCAGGTCCTAGACAGTGTAAATAAGGTTCAATGCATTAACTGGGTGTTTGGGCTTGTGTACCTGAGCTGGCCTTTACCTTAACTAGTATCTACACCTCCTGCTGAAAAAGAGCGCATGAAGGTGCCATCGCCATTTAGGGTATGACAGGCTTAGCAGAAAGGAAAATGAAACCATTGGATGGCCGATATAGTTACAGCAGGTGTCTCATTCCATATTCATCTCAATACACAGCAGCCGACCTGTTTTATTTATGAAAGCAGGAGCACATCATATCTACAAAAGGGTGACTTAGTGCCTATTTGCATTTTCCCTCTGAAGTAAAGAGTTTCTTGTGATCTAAACTGCTGAAACAAGGGGAAAAGGCAGGAACCTTGTGATCGGTCTTGCTGCATAGTCACAGACACAGAAACTTAGGAGACTGGGTGGCATTTGGGGGTCTTGGGCTCAGTACCTTGGTTGCAGAGAGCGCCAAAGAATCCAGGCAAGCAATCGCAGTGTCCTGACACGTGGTGACAAGGCCCGCTGCTGTGCACACACTGAGGGCATGGCTGACTGCAGTGGTGTCCATAAAAGCCAGGGGGACAAACTGAAGACAAAACAAAACAAGCTGTCACAGGTTTTCAGAAGGTTTCTCATGGCTGAGATCTTGAGAATTCTCTCTCTCTTAATCCCAAACCAATATATCTTAATTTATAAAAACACAATTTTGTGAACAGCTGAAATTATGAAGCCTGTTGGATTTTTCCACGTCTAATAAAGTGTGATCTCTGAGTAAAACTGTTCCTGTGGTTCAAACATTCAGGCCATCCTACCTCATGTAAGTCCTTGGCTATTTAATAATACAGCGGAGCGCTCGCAGCAGCCTCACTCTCTCAAGACACTAATTTGAGTCTCTCTAGCCTGCTCCAGCTAAACTCTTTTACAAAACATGGGAGTCTAAGATGGTCAAGACCTCATAGCCCACTGGCAGACATGGTTAATAACACATATTCCAAAGGTTTTAAGATAGGTAGGAAGAGAAGCACTCACACACATGTACAGACAACAGAAACTCAGAATGCCATTTCCTTTGGAAATTAAGCTAAGAAATCAGAGAAGGTGTATTAGAAAACTCTCAATAGTTTACGTTTACACAACTACATCAAAAGCTGATTTCTAAACATTAGGTGCAATACCTGTGCTCAATTGGGACAGTCAGTTTATACATGCCATTGCAGAAGCAGCATTCATCAGGGATGAACAGAATCTAAAAATGGTAGTTACGGTAACAGCATGCAAAATCACCTAATTTGCATCAGTAATCACACCGGATAGCTGAATAAACTTGTCATGAACTGTGTGCTTAATTTGCTTAAAACATGAATTGAAATTATGATGGAACTTGTACATAAGGTATAGTGCCAAGATTATGGCTCAGTATCTCTTATAAACGCATATCGTGGCTTCTAAGCACATGTAGAATGAAAAACCATCCACTGTCCAAACATTCACTGCAATAGATAAGCATACAGAAATGTTAAATTGCAGTAAGTAACTGTAAAAATTACTTTATATGTTTTTATTTTTACTCCTGTGATTCTCTGTTATACAGTTCTGGCTCAGTGGTTACTATATCATGTCTGTTCTATTTTTTCACCGAATGAGAATTTTTCTCTTGGTCCGTATGTTCACAGAGGGTGTCAGGTTCTTATACTACTGCAGATTTCCAGCTGGAACTTAGCTGACAGGTTTGTTGATGATGCACTAGCTTTAAAACAACCTGGATCATTCCTGGAGACATTTCTGCAGGCCTACGAACAGTAAACTATCCTGGTGTCTCATGTAATCCTGATTACACAGACAGAACAAGCTGGCTGAGTACCATCTTCAGTACTGCCGTTTACAGGATAAATTCTGATTCTAAATTAATTTCCAAGAGAAAAATGGGAATGATTCCGAGAGCAAACTTAGCAGGCTAAAGCTACCTTCACTTACAGGGGTGTCCTCTTCACAGGGTAGTCTTGAGCCTGAATCTTGCAGAAAGGGTGGGAGCAAGCTGAATTCCCTGCCCATGTATTCAAGAGAGGCATTTCAGCGACACAAGGCAATAGCAGAAGCATCCACAGAACCCCTCTGCTTTCACCCCCGTGGGGAGGCAATTTTGTCCCCATTAGGTCCTCAGCAAACGTCCTCAGGGAGCAGCCTAATTACTGGAGTTGCAAGCTGGGGACATGGTTTGCCTCTTGTAGCCTACATGCCATCAGCTGATAAAACTAAGCTGGTTTTTTCATCTCAGAAAGGTCAGAAACTATTAACTTCTGGAAGTTTCGCACTCTTAGGGTTTAAAATTTGTAAAACAATTTCTTCCCCAATTCCCTGAAGCTCTGAGCACCACATTTTAGCCTTGGAGAGTGGTTTTACAGCTATATAGATATGCTGAAGCACCTGGAAATTGGGGTTTATAATGGAAATGCTTATAGGCCATTAACTACAGCAGTGCTAGAGGTCACTGTTATAATGGCTTTAAATAAAAACTGTCACCTACAAATTATTTTTAGAGATGAGTGTGTTCTAGTGTCAAGTGTAACTGGTGAAATCAAAGGGGATATATGAACTGGACATGCAGAATGTCTTACAGGAAGAACAAGAGCTGCTGCAGAAAAGAAAGACAAATCCGTTTCTTGTTTACACAGGAAGAAAGTTGCATGTAGTCTGGATCAGTGAATAGGGGTCCCTAAGGGGCAAATGCAGCTTCCCAGATAAAGCAAATGAGAGGATTTTTATCTCTTTGGCACATTTTAATGTGTAGCAGCAGAGCATCAGACAGGAGCTATTTCAGGTTGCAGAGCTTCTTTTTCTGGCATTTAAGAAAACATTATCTTGTTATTTTGATAGCCAACACTCATCCACTTGTCATTATGTGATGGGTTGTAGCTGACTGTTTAATAGGTATCCTATATTTTACCACCACTTAACTGTAAATCTGTTTTTGCCCAGATCCTGCCAAGTTTGGTATGTAAAGTTGTTGCTCCTTCTTTCAGGTCACCTGTGACCTCCGGGGACTGTGGAGGGCCAGAAGAAGAAACACAAGGCACGACTCAATGCAGTAGAGTCTTGACTTCTTGATCAAGAAGCGTTCTTTAGGCTAGCTTTTGCTCTTAAGAAGTCATGAGCTAAAGCAGCTCAGAAACCTGTGGCTCGCTCTGTCTGGTGCCATAAATGAGCATTTCTACCTGCTTTGCTTCCGCCACCACATCTATGGAAAATCTTACTTCTCTGGCACAAGGGTCCTCTGTATCCCGGTGCACAGTCACAGGTGCCATCCTCTGGGGAGCAGGATCCCCCGTTCTCGCAGTTACAGGAGATGGAGCAGTTTGGTCCCCAGCGGCCCTGGGTGCATATATTGTCACAGTGGATGCCTGCAGACGTAAAGGCACACATTAGGTTTCACACAGCTTACTCTGCTCATTGATCAAAGAGATGTTTGGCTGGACTGATACCTCACAGTACATCACACAGCAAACAAAGGAGCCTGGAAAGGAAACAGCTATCCTTTTATCTGCTTAATAAAGTGAAAATTAAGAAAATGCCAGAGGTGAATCCTGTAGGTGTTAGTGGGCTCCTGTTCAGTCCTCAGCACCATTAAAGAAACTCTGCATGTCATCTGAGAGATGAAGGTCAGGAATTGCTTTAAAGTCACAAAATATCTCAAATCACTGGTCTGGAAATATGCAGTTGACTGAAGCCTGATTACTTAACTGTTGTGAATTGGAAGACTAAAAAAAGAAAAATCAGGGTTCTGCAAAAACATGTCCAGTATTTGGATTCTTCAACGCATGTAAATTCAGTTCTATGCTGTGTATTGTTCTCTTCCCAGCTTAAAGCGCTGCGCTCTGGGTTATTATGCACATACCCCACATCCACCCAAGAGCTCTCGGAGTTCTGTGTTAATGAACCAAGTTCTGATCTAACAAGCGGCCATATGTGGGCACAGGCTGATGATTTGCATGTTAAATGGAGACTGAGACCTGCCAATCCAGCTCCCAGTGACTCCTAGGGTTGTTGTTTGATATTTATTATTAGGAAAAGCAAAGCTTGGAAACACTGAAAGAAGCACACAGCCAGAAAGCTTAACATGTGGCTTCTGGCATTATTTCAACTGTTTTTTCAACGGGTGACTTTTAAAAACAACCTTGTGCCATAGCTTGTCACATATAAATGTAATCTAAGGATTTGATCCTGCACACCATTACTTGTCCGAGAAGCTGTTACTCCACAGGGATAAGACAGTACCAATACCTGCAATTAGCAGAGCTATTTGCATGATCAAGGGCTCCTTGGATCGAAAAAGGTTTGCAGGATCATGAACTAAGAGACATTAAGCACTGCCAGCTGCAGGGAGTGGCATTAGCAGTAGCACACTGTAGATACCGATAACAACAGAAAAAATGAATCACAGTCTGGCTTGAAAATTTTCTTAACAACATTACCACACCGGGTGCCTTACAACTGCGCCGCCAAGATTTGATGGTATACACATGCCCTAGCTAGACTTTCAACATGAAGATGTTCTTTATCATCCATGCACATGTCCCACTGCATAATGGGATAAATGCAGACAAGGGCTCCGAGAGCCCCAGCCTCAGCCGGAGGTTGGATTACTGCATCGCTAAGGAGAAATACAATCCCAAGTAATTTCCTCCACCTCTGATAACTTCATCTGGATGCTACAGGTAATGGACTGTATTTGTGAAGCTGTGATCTGTACAGTCACCAAACTTTGAGGATTATTAAATCAGCTAAAAGTCATTATAAACACACTTACAGTGCAGTTTCAAGTTGGTTTTATAAATCTCTGAATTTAATACAGTAAGAAATACTGCAGAGCCAAAATTTCCCTTTTCTGAAGATTAATCACACAATTATAATGTCCCTTCCTAGAAAATCTTAACCAAGTCTGGCAAAAGTACAGTTTGAAATGCAGTTCCTAGTAATACATGATCATAGCTTTATTTATAAAGAGGCATGGTCCATGCTGTAGAGCTTAATAAAAAACGCATTAAAATACAGTAAAAATGTAATACAAGCTCCATCCCTTAATATCTAAGTAAATAAATCTGAAAAAAAAGGAATGCAAAAAGAGACAAGGAACCTTTGTATTAGTAAAATCAAGGAAAACAATTATTTTAATACAGTCTTCCCTACTCCCTTTGAAATCAAATATATCCTTGGATTACTTAAACATTAAATGCTTTGTGTGCACATTTATGTAATACATCTACAGTACTCTGGAATTAAAAAGGGGTACAATAAATGGTAAATAAATGCATTTCATATTTATACATAGATATGTGTGATCATTTATAGTTTTGAGGGTCTCAGCGCAAGGAGCTCCCAGAAATGAAATTCAGACACAAATGCAGAAAAATGTGTATCTTTTCCTCCTGACTGCAGCATTAAATTACAACTCTCCCATTGTGAATGGGCTATTTATAAACGCAGACAATTAAACAGCATTATTTCTTGTCTCTTTTGGCAAAGTTTGGGGAAGAATGACATTGACTCCTTTCTCTTGAAAGGTAGCTGAATTAGAATGCCATGGCTGTCCTTTGCAGCAGCAAAGCCCTTCCTTTAGTAATGAATAATGAGGGATGTCTTCCCGCTCCTAACGAAGGCAATGAGTCATTGTGAAGCCAATTGTTGTAACAAAATGTAAGGGGGGAAAAGGAAGCCTTCTAGAAGACACTGATACCCATCACAGCAGTTATTTATTTATACATTTTCGGAAGACAACCGAGAAGTTGCCGCAATCAATTTTTATTACTTTATATCACTCTAAGTTAATTCTCATGGAAGACTTCATTTTTGGAGGCTCCTACACACACTGAATTGCAAACGTAAATGAGAAGTTGAAATGGCATCTGGACATGCATGTCTTACGGAATTGTGCTAAAAAAAGCACCTTAATTTTGCAATTCCCTAACTTGACAGCATATGAAGGGGAATCCATCCCTCCCAGCTACTTTACAATCAGAGTCAGTGAAGCAGCAAGCTTAACGTAAAACTTTAATATTTACTTAGGAACTTGCTGATGAACGTTTCTGATGTGCAATTATTTTTCAATTTCCAGAAATACAAAAAACGCTGAAGTTGACACATCTTTGTGTTATCTCGTGTTACAACAACAGATTCCTAATTTATGAACAAATTCCTTGTTTCACAAGCAAGATGTAGAAATTAGAAAGACAACTATCAGAAGAAGCCCTTGAAGCTGCAGGAAGCAGTTCTATACATAAACTCTACTGCCTAGATACCAGGAAATTATCATCCTGCCTGAGGCTGTGGTTCACAATTGCAGATACTGGTATGAAATTACACTTCCAAGACCTTCTTAAACAATGTTCTGGGGGTGAATTGTAAATGAAATTCACATAACTTACATAAAATTATAGTTACTCACTCTACGTGGGCAAAGGACATTTGCAGTCTCACGCAGTGATCCAGAGCCAAGGTAAGAGCAGAGTCCGTGTGGCTTTTAATTCAGCCTGTGAAACAGCAGCCACAAAACCTCCATGTCCCAGAGTGGATTCAGGGTACTGGATTTCTGCAAACACTGTCTGCTCTCCAGTAGGATTTCCACTGCTGTCATTTGGACTACTCTGTACATGGAATTTAGCTGACAGTCCCCCTTCCCCACACCGTCTTCCTTTGCACACACAGTGGGTAGGAAAAACAGTACTAAGCACCTGAATTGCTGTTGTGTATGCTGTGAAAAACAGAGTCTGGCATGAACTTAACCCACCAGAGCAGTCACGACTGCACTCTTTTAAGGGACAACTACATGGAAGAGCTGTTCCAAGCTCCTCCTCCTTATGGGCCCTTCCAGCATAGTTTACTACCAAGTGGCAAAACAGCTGCCGTCTGGGACGTCGGGCGTATCTGGCACATCTCAAGTACAGGCTTCCCGAGGGTGAAGCAGTCGGGTTGTGCAGGGATCTTACAGTGCAGAGCTGAAGATGGTATCTCGATAAAGGAAAGCGGCAGGGATAGAGGTAGAGGAGGCAGTGTGTCTGGCAAGAGCACTGGCTGATGGAAACTCATCAGGTCACATATGTTGCACGGTAATAATATATATTGGATATTGTAGTGCAGTTCTGCTGCATCGTGGCTAGAGAGGTGGGTGTCTGGTGACTTGATGTGATATAAGCTTGTGTCTGGCTTACATGGAGCAGCATAAATTTCTATCAGATGAAGGTGGTTCTTTGTATTAAAATTTACAAATTGGGCTGTGAAGGATTCAGCTAACATCCACACAACCCTCACGAAAATAAGCAAGAAAAAAGAACCCCAAAACTTCAAGCCATACAACTGGGATGTAAGGCATCTATTGAAAAGCTACTTCATACACTGTTTCCATTAATAATCTTCAATGGCTTCATCGAATGTTTGCCAAAGTAATGCAGATTTAGTACTGCTTGTAACTATATCACACTGAAGGACTTTGGAGGGTGAAATTCCTGAAAGCCAGACATAAGTAGAATTCCCTTTTTTCCCTCTCCAGCTTACTTGTGCAATTACACTCATGCTTGGGGATTACGTCTCTAGCTCGTAATAAAGCCTGCCATTGTTTTTCTGCCTTGTCTCTAGATAGTTGGAAACTAATACTCCAAACACAATAGAAGAGCAAAAATGGATGGAATGAATGAGAACCAGTGGCCTATTTTTGACCACTGCTATCCCCCTGACAGTAGCCTCTGCAGCAGGGCCTGCCTGCTGCCCAGCATCTAATTATTTTTCAGGGACATAGGAATTTGATAAATTATAGCATGTAGCTCCCTTCCCCCCATGTACTTTAATTTTATATCTACCAGTGTACAACTGTAATTATTTCTCTGAATAAGATCTTCAGCTTTTTTTTTTTTTTTCAATAGTCACAATCTAAAGACAGATGCAACATCAATTAGCAATGACAGGAATGATTTCAGCAGACATTTGAATCCAACACAAACATTGTGCTCTCCTCCACCTGTCTTTCAACATGACATGAAGTCATAATAATCTCTTATTTCTGGCATTTGAATAGCTTTGGAAAGAACTGCATTTTATGCATAAATAGGCACTGGATTTATGCAGGCAGTACAGTAGAGGCCTGAAGTTTGGTGAGTCACGCTTGGCTTTGATCTGGACTGCCTGGTAGCTTTTGTCTTTGGCAATAGTAATTCTTAGTGGTGGTTTGCCTACCTGTTGACACAGTGCATAATGGCAAAACCACAACAGTAGCAATGCTGCTTCAGTAGCAGAAAATAGCCTAATGATTATAGCCGCAAGGCTGTTTTAGATCAGTAATTGCAGAAAGTGGGCCAGCAAGCACTTGATCATACTGAAAAGAGGTATGGGAATGTATCACTGAATGCAATCTCTAAAATGGGCTGCTCCTTCACGCGACACCGTCCCTCTGGTCTCCATCATGCAGGACTGTCCCACCTGCAGCGATCCCTTCCGCAGCTGTAGCACATCTCCCACCAAGCCGTCAGCCCTGGAGGGGTTCCTAGGCTTGTGGTTGTCATGCCAGGGTCAGAGCCAGAGTCCACTGAGGTCACCTGAATGTCTTGCCTTGGCCTCCTAATTCATACATTTATTTCTGATAACGATTTCTATAATTATATGTTCACCTTTTCTTCAACCTTATTCTCTTCCCTCTCCCTAGTACTCTTACTGCTGTTACACTTACGTTTTCCCTAGAAATTCTATTTAAATCAGCTCTGTATTTGAGATTAGATCAGTGTGCTTTCCTAAGTAGTGAATATTTTGCTGCTTCAGTCTATAAAAGGTAAAAGAAAATTCAATAAGAACATAGGAGAGAACTGTCCGATTAGCTCTGGATCAGCTGTTCAGAAGGTATTATGACAGCATACGAATAGGAGTTCATAAAGAATACTTGATGCTTTTCTATCACTTTTTGCATCTTCATATTTATTCCTACCCGAGGCAAACCCTGAAGTATTTGACTCAGATCTGGTCAGAAACACCACAGCACAATTTGTGACAGCTCAGCATTTAAGGACGCTGAAGAACGAGGAAATCTGCTTGGAGAGGGTAGCAGATAGAAGAAAACATAAAGGGATCTCTCATAAAAGTAAATGGAATCATTAAGAATTGATGGCTGCTCATCCAGTCTGCAAATAAGCTATTTTTGTTTTTATATAGTGAAACTATTCAACAGAGATAACGGCAGCCACACTCACGTTATCCATGAACTTTTCTGGTGTTCTCAAAATGCTTTTCTAACTGAATTTTCTTTTCAAATTGATGTGGTGGAGCCCTTTCTTACATTGCTAAGCATTGTTCACTGGTGGGCTTCAGAGGGGCAACTCAGAGAAGGGGAAGAGCATCTTTGGCCACAGGCTGGCCAAGCTGGTGAAGAGGGCTTTAAACAGAATTTGCCAGGGGAGGGGGACCTCAGTCCATCCCACTCCTACCAGTTTGATGCCAGTGCCAGCAGTGGATGCCCAGAGCCCTGGAGAAGGATCACAGGTCAGCAGGAGAGCACCTGAAGAGCAGCATGGAGGAATTCCAGCCACTCCAGCCAGGAAGCCAGCTTCATCAGGGGCCCAACTTAAATGCCTCTATGCAAACACACGAAGCATGGGGAATAAACAAGAGGAGTTAGAAATGTGCGCACACCTGCAGGGCTATGATGATATTGGCATCACAGAGACGTGGTGGGATGGCTCCTATGACTGCAGTGTTGGAGTGGAAGGACACAGGTTCTTCAGGAGGACAGGCAGGGGAGACAAGGAAGGGGTGTCACCCTCTATGTCAATGACCAGCTGGAGTGCAGAGCTCTGCCTGGGGATGGATGAGGAGCCGACCGAGAGCTTATGGGTCCGGACTGAAGGAAGGGCAGGGACAGGTGACACTGTAGTGGGGGTCTGCTACAGGCCACCCGACCAGGAAGACCGAGCAAATGAGGTCCTCTATAGACAGATAGGAGCAGCCTCACATTCACAAGCCCTGGTCCTCATGGGGGACTTCAACCGCCCCAACATCTGTTGAAGGGACAACACAGCAGGGCATAAGCGATCCAGGAGGTTCCTGGAATGCATTGATGATAACTTCCTTCTCCAAGTGACAGAGGAGCCAACAAAATGAGGTGCTACGCTGGACCTTGTTCTCACCAACAAGGAGGGGCTGATGGGNTCTCGTGAGACCCCACCTGGAGTACTGCATCCAGCTCTGGAGTCCCCAACATAAGAAGAACATGGACCTGTTGGAATGCATCCAGAGGAGGGGCACAAAGATGATCAGAGGGCTGGAGCACCTCTCTTATGAAAACAGGCTGAAAGAGTTGGGGTTTTTCAGCCTGGAAAAGAGAAGGCTCTGGGGAGACCTTATAGCAGCCTTCTAGTACCTGAAGGAGGCCTACAAGAAAGCTGGAGAGGGACTTTTTACAAGGGCATGTGGTGATAGGACAAGGGGCAATGGCTTTAAACTGAAAGAGGGTAGATTTAGATGAGATATAAGGAAGAAATTCTTCACTATGAGGGTGGTGAGGCACTAGAACAGGTTGCCCAGAGAAGCTGTGGATACCCCCTCCTTGGAAGAGTTCAAGGCCTTTGAGCAACCTGGTCTAGCGGAAGGTGTCCCTGCCCATGGCAGGGGAGTTGGAACTAGATGATCTTTAAGGTCCTTCCTAACCCAAACTATTCTATGATTCTGTGATGACTCCTGTGTGTAATAGCCCATCAGTCTAAATGAAAGCTCCATGATCTGGTCCTAAATAATGACGAATAAGCCTTTCTCTGCAGCCAGTGAAAAATTCTAAATTGTCTCTTCTCTCATCATTGCATGGGCGATTTATGCACCCATTAATGTAAGTGTTTTTCTGAAAGTAATATACTTACAGCCTAATGCACCTCCGTGGAGCACTAATCGTACCCCTATTTTTAATTATCTAGAGAAAACTATGAAGAGCTATGAATCATCCAACTCAAGGTATTTATGCAATAAAAGCTTTTGAGGCAAGAGACCTACCTCACAAGAAATTGAGTAAGTCAAAATGTTTGCGAAAATTAAGGATCATCTGGTTCCCTTTGCTACAGGGTTCAGGGTTCACTATTGCAGGAAGAAAAGTTGCCACTAGCAGAAAGGGCAGATCTTGGAGAAAACAGTACTGAAAGGAGTCAAGTCCTATGCAGTCCTCCTTCACCTTTAGGACGCTTCCTTCCTACTAATTCTCAAACTCTGGACATGGTTTCAGGCCAGGAAGGAAGAGAAACCTGGGAAAGATCCAGGCAGACCGTCAGCAGGTAAGGGAGGAACTTGTAAGTGGGAAAAAATGTATTGCTTTCCTGACTTTTAAATGTTCAAGCCCGCAAGCTAAGCCATGAGCTACAAACGCAGCTTAGCAAGAGCTGTTGTACAACTGAAGGTGTGCAAGGCTTTCGTGTTTAATAATGTTGACTGAAATTCAACCTTGTCTCCTTTGTGTAGAATGGGAAGGAAGATGTTTACAACATTCGTCACTGCAAACGCTTTCACCAATAACATACATATACAACATTTTAGCTTGCTGGCTGTTTATTGAATGATCTTTCCTTTTTCTTCTTTCAGACACAGCATGCCAGCATCCAGTATTTAGTCTGCTGAAATGTTCACAAATAATTTTTCACCGCTTCTCGCCCACATTTATTTATAGGTGAACGCATTGTACACACAGTCAAGCTTATATATAGAATGCCTCCATATTAAAGTGGAAAATGGTTGAATATCTCTAGCATCGGGTTTCATTTTTTTAGAGCCCATTAAATTAGCATAATCCAGGATGCTGTCCAAGCTATGTCTTTTCACATAAATTTAAAAGCTGTCCTTTAATAAGTGAAAATAAACCCCCAAATAAATACAAAGATACAAGATCTCTTCTGTGTTTATAAGACTAATACTGCAATCATTTGTGTGCATGCTTAAGTTTAGCAGTAGGCTTACTGCAGATTCTAATTATAGTCTAAGGGTCTGATCCAACTCCCACTGAATGAGTAGCAAAAGTCCAATTGATTCCATAAAAGGTGAAATATATACTGAATCTGGCACAGGACAAACACAAGTAAACCTCACTTGGATGAGAATCTGGAGCCCCCTAGGTATCTGCCAAGGACTGCACAGACATAATTAATGTCAGGACATCAATGAAGTCTTTGATATAACTTCATAATTCATATTTTTTAAAATTAGCCCTATATCAGCAGGAACCATACTTAAAGGTTCCTGTCAAAGAGAGAATTTTTAAGCACAGCCTGACATTAAAATCTTATCAACTCACTTGAAATTAAGTCAATGAAAAATTAAAGCTAATTTCTAATAAGCTTATGTTACATTCATAGACTAAAGGGCACTTGTCGAATCCAGAGAGTAAGCATACCTTTTCATATGGAAAAGATTTTCACATTTGAAAGGCAGAGGCCAGAAGAGAGGCTAAAATGCACCATTTTCGACTGACTCTAAAAATGTCTAGTTTTCCTGTCTGTTTAAAGCTAATGTAAGGATACAGAATAATCACAGAAGTAAATTATTAAGTTAAAAATCTGGGATAAGACTGCCAAAAGTGATAAGTGCAAAATATGGTTTAGATAATGGGATTAGACATCTAGAAAATGCATGTTTAACAGGAACTTACTATTGCTCCATTCTGATATTTTAGGCTTTGTATTAGAAACCATGAGAGTATGAAACAGTCTGATTTTAAAAAAAGCCAACCCACACTGTTATGAATTCTAAAATACTGTGGATCTCTTCAGATAAAAACCTGTAGGTGCATAAAACAAGTCCTAGATTTTTTTTCTGGTTTTACAGATGCATGGAAAAGTCCACTACCAATTATATCAGTATGCTCTTGGAGTTGATCTATTAATAACAACAGAATTATTTTGGCTTCAACCTAGTACTGCTGTGGATGGGATCTGGCCCTAAGATTATAAACTGGATACTGCTGCAATGGAAGAAAAATCATAGTGATACAAACAAAATGCATTTTGTGGGAAGCTAAATGGAAAGTTATTGGTTTTTTTTTTTTCCTTGAAAGTTATACCACTTTTTTTGCAAAGAACTCAGAAAAAGCGAAGTTAAAAATACCTTCGAGTTCACCGTCAAAGTGGTCACTGTTTCTTTAAAATTCAAAAAGGCCTTCCCTTGAGTAACAGGCTTATCAGTTTTACTGAATTAATGTGTCCACGGGAGGGAAGAAACATGTTTCTGTGTTTGAGTGACAGTGCAGGTGTCACTCGCAGCCTGCAAATTCTCACAAATGCGAAGTCTTATTCCTCAAAGCTCACCTTACCTGTGACCAGCCGACGTTTCCTGACCCCATTAACTCCCTTATACAGTCACACGTGGAAATCCCTACAACTCGAGACTACCACAACTACTGTACAATATTTCTGGACATGATAAGAGACAATTAGGGTTTATGTTGCTGGCAACATCTGAAAGTTATTGAGGTTGTAAAGGACAGTGAAATATATCTCTTGATTTCCTGTATGTAACGGCAAAGAGGGAGCCTGCTCTTATGAGACGTGAATGAAGCCTGGAGGTGAAAAGTACCAACGCAATAACAAGATGTTTCTTCCTTACCAGCATATATCATACTCATACCTGTATTTGCCATCCTGATTAATTACGGAAAATCTATGAGGGATTCTTTTATAATTAACTATGGGATGCACACTTCTATATTTTCGTCTTACAACTACAGTACCACCTTATTTTCCCCAAACATTTTTGGAATGTTAAAATCTACTGAATAAACTTCAGCTTCGGATATTCAGAAAAGCTACTGCGTAAACTCGTTCAGCGGATAATTGAGATAGCATTGTGACTGCAGCATGCTATAAAAACCAAAGCGCAATACAAAAAAAAAGAAAGACAGAACCAAGATTCGGATAAGACAGCATTTCAGATTAAAGGAATTCAGATAAACAGGATTTTAACTGATCTTAACATTTACAGGAATGGAATACATGCCCCTGCAGATTGCTTCCTATTTAATCCCACTGTAATATCTGAAAGGTTAACAAAATACACAGTGCCACAATTAACTTGAAGCACATTGACTCGTTACAGGGAGGAAATGAGCTTGCTGTGACTATCAGCCAGGCCCATGGCTTTCCTTTCTGTAATCTGTTTGCGAGCGGGATGTCTGACTGTGAAAATGGACAGACTCGGGTCTTACAGACAGGATGAGCAATGGCTGCGTCTGGCTTCCCAGAGAGTCCTGCTAACCTGGCTCAGGTCAAGCACAAAGGGAGCACCTCCAGAAATTAGAGGACAGGCCAGCAGCTATGACCAATTTAATTACTGAGGGTTGTACTGAGTGAGCCAGCTGAAGGCTAGGTAGTAATAATTAGTTGGCATCTGTGAGGAAGCCATTGCTGGTACAAAACATGCTGCCAGCAGCCACCTTGAGGAGAGAGGACCATGCTGACAACATTTGTAGTTCAGCTTGCAAAACCCTTATGGCTCAGCCGGAGCTGCAATTTTCAGAGCCACGCAGCATTACACCTAACAGAGGAGCGCTGCCCGCCCGTGTTCTCCCTAGCTTCTGACCCACCCAGCAAGGCTACCAGGGCAGCCGGTCCTTTTCCGTTCACTTTCAGGTTATTTATTAAGAGGAGCCTAACTGAAATGTATGACCTTATCATGGTCACTGAGCATCCAGGAGAGGAGGTTGCATCTGGGCAAGATGAGACTGACGCCAGCTTCTCTAGGACCTGTTTGCTTGCAAAGGACTTCCAGGAAATGTTCCACCATGCAGCTTTTCTGCGCTTCTGTTCCCTCTATGGATTCAGTCTGTGCAAGATCCCTAATTAACCAAATGCAATTAGCACTGAAGCACTCCATTTTCAAGCGTCTTCACTTTAAGCTGAACGTACACATAATAACACCTCTTCCACAAATGACTAGTATGTTGGGAGCTTTACGGTATCTGTGTGCACACATACACACAGACATAGAGCTGCAAGCACAGAAGCGATATGTATCAAAATGCATGGCAGATGTGGAGTAAGAAAGAGCCTTATTAATCTTGAGAAAACAATGTCTAATCAGTCAAGACTTGATCCTGCTGGGGGCTACACTTTTCCTTTTTAACCTAGCAATAGATATGAATACATCTTCTTTTGATTTCAAGGGTACTATTTATGTATGTGAGGCTACATGTATGCAGTACTGGTGCACGCCGGGGAACTCCATTCAGTGCAAGGCTGAGCTCTTGTTATTGCATCTGACATTTCCTTCATGTGGAGGAAAATTCAGCTCTGCATCGCGTCAGCAGGTCACAGATCTGATTTTGGCCCACATTTGAACAAGTTTCACTTCACTTGTACCACACGAGAGCCTTCTGACAATGTGGTTTTGGTCTTTTAAGCATAAATGTTATGCGTGCCATGCTATCTACAGAGCCACTTGTGATACAATGTGCCTGTGTATCTGGTTGGGTAACTTTCAGCAATAGTGACAGGGCACAATGATCTTTAGATCTGATCTGTTTCTCAGGGTCTAACTTCTGCCTTTGGCTGCACACGTGCAATTCCCCACTGAACTTAATGGAAAGTGTATGTACATGTCTCTAAGCAGCTTGTTGCCAGTGTGCTTATTTATGCATACAGCTGATTTGCACAGCTTTGTGATCTCCTAGCTGATATGTGGGAATCTCTTCATCATCTTCCCCTCTGCCAGGTACATTCAGGTCCTGAAAATTACCTTCCCCCAGCTGGTACACAGCGAAGGGCACTGTCCTGAGTAATAGTCTTGATGGGTGGCACTCATAACTTCGTAAAAGGATGGTAGACTGCCATTAACTTACATTGTATGCTACTCTTTACGTGCCTTTCTTCTTCTTTTTCCTGTCTTCCTCCATGCTCCTACCATCTATCAGTCTCTGAAGGTTTGTATCAGTAACATCTTGAAAACCACTTTAAAGAAAATGGCTTCAATCTTCCCCTTGATCTTTACATAGAACACTGACATCAAGAGGGAGTCCCATGTGTGGGATGAACATACGGAATATGCTGTTTCAGATGAGGTTTTGTGGCTATTAGGATCAGAAAGCCACGTGAATTCTGTCTGGTGTGAGTGGGCAGGAAAACCTTCAGATGTTCCATGATCCTGAACTTTTCTGATCTTTTTCAGGCCATGCCTAATTAGTACCAAATTCAGAAAGCAAAAAATTAAGCCTGAATTATTTATCACATCATATTTATAAAATGCACTGCAATACACACCATGGCCCAGTTCACAACAACTACAGATAAGATTAATCTTTCACCGATGCCATACTCCTTAATATGAAAATATAATTATCTAGCTGAAGAGTTTCTTAAATTACATACTTTCAAACTAGTATGAGCAGAATTTATCCTTGTGTCTGGTGTTAAGCCAAGTAGAAAAAACATTGGAAGCAGAATTGAGTAAACACTTGTTGGCTCTGTCTGTCTATCAGCATCTCCAGTGGAGACCTAACATGGCCCTGTCAACATCTCAACTCCAACCTGGTCTCGAATACTAACGTACTTCCTCCCTAAACTGTGATCCTGAGGGAGTTCCAGAACTGCAGGGACACACTGAAGGATAAAGTGCTTAGTTTGCAGTAAATCACCTGCGAGTTGATACACGGTTATCTTGCCCGACATGGAAACTTTAAAAAAGGATATCAGAGAAATTATTCTTACTTTTACTTAGAGTAAATTATATCTGCATTTGATGTACATTTACAGATGTGCACGCGAGTAAGTACAGAGTATTTGTTGCAAATGCCTTTGAGAAAAAGCCACACCTTTAGTCTGCATTGTCTGCAAAGTACATTTTCTGCAGTTTCCTCTGGAATGCTCCTCCATCCAGAAAGATGTGTAATAAACTTTTAGAGTAAGTGTGTATAAATATACCTCTTTAATTTACTGTACTTTTAAAAACCATTTTCTCCCTTGAAGAAACTCACAATGACTACAGGAAAGCCTACCAGCTGTTTCTCTGATGATCATCAATAACGCACAGTAGAGTTTTAAAGCCTGGTAGATGCATATATTGATGGTAAAGAGGCTAAAAGAAAGATGAATGCAGTCCGGTGAGTGAAGAATGCAAGCTGGAGGAGGGGATATTAGTGAGCTTATAAAATGGATTTTCTTGTGGGAAAAATGCCCTTTTCAGGGATGCATGTCCAGTATCTTTGAAAAGTTGCTTTGTTGTAAGCAGTGTGTAGAACCTCCTATTTTTGCACTGCATTTAATTTGTGAAAGATTTTTCCATTGCACGTTCGAGGTATTTCATTGCTTTTGCTTCATGCTTCTAGGAGCTGAGCTGCTGTGGTGATGTTCCCTCCATTAGAAATAGAAGGCATGCATTGGTTTGAAGCATAAATGAAGGGGTACAGTGACAGTATCCCAAATGCTGGCTGCCTGATCAGCCTGCCTTGCTCCCTACATTCTTCCAACTTGTACTTGTTTGAAAAACAATTACAGTTTCCAAATGAATTGTTGTTAATACAAATGCATTTTGATTGTCAGCGCCACTGGTGGTTCTGCAGTTATGGGCAAGAATAGAAGTTTATTTCCCTCCAGGGCCTCTACAGAGAGCTGAGGGAGATTAACCAGTATTTTAGGCAGCTAAGTGTGAAATACTGGTTGGGTCAATAACTTGCCCCCCACTGCTGTTATGCTAGCTGTCAAAAGCTGGCAGAGAGACATATCGGTATAGAGTCAAGTCCAGGTCTGATGGTATGAGATCTCCAGCCTGGACTCTCTGACTTCACTGAATATTCCTCTCTGCCTCTGTAATCATGAGAACTCTTTGTCAAAGCAGCATTAATCTGCTCTCTGTAACTACCCTTCTGTGTGACAAGAAGCATAGGAGAATGGGAAAAGCATAAAGACAAGGTTTTGTGACAAAACTGCACTCAGAAAACACCTATCTGCGTCCCGAGGTATGATGGTCCTAGGATTCGCTGTACCACAACTGCACCCCCGTGAAAAGGGCCATTCAAGGAGAAAAACTCTGCAGAATTTCCAGATGATCTGCATCCCTCTTGAGGATTCCTTTTACAGAAGGCTAACATCTGGCTCCAGATTTGGAGCCATCTTCAACTAATCTGAATACAAATTTAATGAATGCCAATTATTGTCACCATCATGAGTGATTTAAATATGGGTAAGTTCAGCTGATCTTGTCTCAATCTATTATTTAAAAGTTTGCAGTCACAAGTCCAGTGCTATAACTGATGCAACAGCAAAGCAAAACAACCCACCAAAAACCCGAAAAAAGCCCCAAAACAACAAAACCCCCAAGATTTACAAAGGTAATTGCTAATTTTACCTGTCCAGCCCGCAAGACAGCAGCAGTAACCGGTGACAGGATCGCACCCATCTGCATGGCTACAGTCACAACGTTCACTGCAATTAAGACCATATGTTCCATCCTTCCAAAATATAAATAAAAAAACCTCTCAGTAATCATTTTTTTGTTCTAAAATGCGCAAAATCATCTATCATGTCCCTCTTAATGCTGAGTCGCATTTTTTAAATTAACATACAGTGAAGATAGAAACAACTCAGTGCCTCACATTTCTATATAGAACCAAATGAGGAATCACTGTAAAAAATGATGTTCAAGAAAATGCAGATAACATGGCAATAGCTCTGATAAAATATAATGCAAAGTATAATACATCTACTTGACTGCTAGAACCCCAATCTGTTATTTACACATGATTTCCTTCAGATATCCGTAGACAAAATGAGATACTGACCTACTGTGCGTTTGGAAGAGCTACATGGACTATGGCTTTAAAGGGGATGCAAGACCATCCCAGTTGTACTTACAGGACACGGCTGGTCACAGTACTCCCCTTGCCATCCAGGTGAGCAGAGACAAAAGCCATCAGCCGGCCTGCAGGCTGCTCCGTTTGTGCAATAACATGTCTGGTTACAGTTAAGACCCCAACTTCCACTGGAACATGGAATAGAGCAATCCACTCCTTGCCACCCTAAAGAAACATACGGGAGGAACAGCATTTGGGATGTTTTCATGAGAAAAACAAGGTAGAGACAGCAAGAGAGGCAGCTTACTGACTGCCACTCTTTGATTCTAGGACCAGTTTTTTCCCCGATCTTGGTGTAAATTAAGACTATCTTGGGGTCAAAGACTGACCCTTTAAGTATGACTCCCCAACTTCATCTACCAGTGCCTATATGCACAGAAGAGCGATACAGGTATCACTGTGTTGGCTCCTTACCAGATTAAGGTGTCTGATGCCTCTCTGGGAACTGTTCGGGCATCAAGAGGGAGTGCAGTACTGGCTGGCAGGCTGGAGACCTGATGATCAGCAAGAATGCAAGAAACTTGCCATTCCCTGCTGCCTATTTCTTCCCTCATATTTTTTTTGAGAATGCTCTTTAATATAAAGAAGCTATTACACCTAAAAAAAGACCAAGGCCATCATTTCTAACCATTAAGGCTCAAGTCTTAACTACCAGCCTCACAATGGCTTTCATTACACTGCAGCTGTATGTAATGGAGTTGAGCAGTAACTCATGGTTTATACACCCTCATTAAATGGGGTTCTACAGTGATCCATTAATTCATGTTTGAAATGCCAGATTTTATCGTTATTTGCCTCCCTTCTGTTTTAGGGCTTATGCATGCCATACAGGCATAGCTCATGTCTATATTCTGGGGGAAGGCACCACTATACATGGAATGTAAGAGGTACTGTGCTATGGAGTGGTACAAGATCTCTCAAGTGATAACTGGATACATGGGTTATGCTCACTGCCAGGCGCATAAGGAAATGATGGACACATGTGGGAAGAAAAGAGGTTAGTCTTGCAGACAGTCTCCAGAGCAAGCAAGACCTCTTGTTTCCCAAAGCAAAGGACAGCCACATCCTGCAACCCCATGCCAGCTCAGGGGAGAGAGGATACCTGCACATGGCTGGAGTGTCACAGTGTCGGGGTACAGCAAGGACGGGGAGCTGAGGAAGGTGATAACAGCGGATAGCCAGGCCCCAACCCTCAGTCCCCAAGTGCAGG
Organism: Scopus umbretta; assembly: GCA_013400535.1. Lineage (NCBI taxonomy): Eukaryota > Metazoa > Chordata > Aves > Pelecaniformes > Scopidae > Scopus > Scopus umbretta. The sequence goes on along the minus strand of VZTL01051417.1, from coordinate 104,121 downwards.
GCTGGCAGCCAAGATTGGCTAGGAGCCCAGACCACCAGCAAAGCTTATGGGAATGAGACCTGTCCATGGTCGAATACCACTGGCAGTCTGGTCAGGGTCAGGGTCAGGTCTGGTGAGGATAACCACGGCTGGGCACAGCCCAGCTCAATGGGCTAAAGAAAAGACAGGCAGGAGGCTGCCTCTGCTCCCTTGCCCAGCTGTGTCACTCTAGGCATGGAGGCGGGGAGAACAGGGGCTTTTGAGTCCTGGAGAAATGGGGCAGCAAAGTGACAGAGAAAAAAACCCAACAGTCTGGGGATTGCTTTGTATTTCCTTTGGAGAGGAGCTGTGGCTCTGCCAGCACACTTAGTTCTGTGACCTGTTCTTGCAGCAGAGCAGTTAAGTCTGGCCCCTGTTCAGGGTAGAGATAAAACACACAGTCAAGCCCCTGTTGAGTTTTGATACTTGGGCAGACTGTTGAATTACCGACCGGCGCATGAAAATAGTAGAGTCACTGACTGCACAGCTGTGCCACTTTAAAAGGGGAGAAGCACTGAAGCCAAATTGTAGACAATTGTTAAATCTGAATTTTGCTTACCTTCTTTGCAATAGCACAGACCATCCACAGGGGAACACGCACCATCGTTTTTGCAATTACAAACTGATGAGCAATTGGTACCGTAGGTTCCTGCCATGCAGGCAATGGTGCAGTCATCTCCCTGCAAACCAAAAAAAGTCAGAGTCAGCTAAAGAAATCTGAATCGCAGGAAATTCCCATCTCTGCACAGGGAGGCTTTCTCTTTCGAAACAGTGAACAGAGTGTTATGTGTTGATTGCTGAGTCTTCAGCACTTGAGCAGTCACCGCTGCTTCCCATGATTATGATGCAATTAGTGCTTTGATTGACTCGGAGGAAAGGGACAAGTTTCTGACGTTCATTCAGCAGGAGGTGGGGAAGTTACAAAAACAAACCTCCTAGAACAGATGTTAGATCATTAAGCAAAACATCACTTAGGAAACACTAATCACAAAATATACAGTCTGAAACCGTGCAAAGATTGCTCTGCATTTCTTGGAAAATATATTCTAAGAATAGGGTTGTTAAAAAGCTAAAGGATCTCATACGTGCTCATTTTCCACAGGCTGGCAGAGAGGAAAACTACATGGCAGGTGCGCTAGACCTTTTTGATGCGTAGCTGGTACCTGCATTTGTTTTCAATTAATGTGCTTGTGATTGTGACTTTAGGAAGGATGCTGAACAAGGAGGAATGTGTATTTCAGAGGGAGGAGGCACACAGAGCAGAACACAGAAACAGACGGTCTCTGTCCTATTTCTGCTTTAGGTGTGGGGAAAATGAGGGAAAGGAGAGTAAATACTTAGATATGACAGAAATATAGACTATTACAACAGTAAATTACAGTACGCTCTATGCACCGATTAGCTTGTGTGGCTGAAAGGAGAGACAGTTCTTACTAATATCATTCATCTGATACAATAAGGGAATTAAAATGTGAGCATAATTCCTTTAAACCTACTTGCTGAGTCCCATAGTCGGGTCTACATACATTAGCATATACAAGGTATTTTTGCTCCTTTTTCTTTTATGTGTGGTCCTGACTTTCACATCACAAATTAGCTCCTAAATTTACTTCTTCAGTGAGCCAAACTTTAATAATTTAGTTCTATGTCAGAGAAAGCTATCCTACTCAAAAGTTAAATAGTAACTACATGGCACAGTGTGACCTATACCATAGCTCAGGGGAAAAGATATTGGTCAAAAAGTATTTTTGCAGGTGAGAGGCTTCACTGTTTGATAGGAGGATCCATTTATCAGGAGATAAATGCACAAAATGTCAGCTTCCCTATGCCATGGCAAGTACCTCCAGGAGCCTGTATATCACAGCATCAGACACTGAGACAGTAAAAGGAAATATGAGCAGATTTCTGAGCACCATAAACCCCCATATGCTTGCTGTAGCAGTTCTGCCTAGCACCAGTATGACTCATCCTATTTTACACTAAAAACTTTGTTTTAGGGGGGGGAAGTAAAAGAAATGGTTAAAATACATACCGCTCAGAAGTAAATCCTACAAGTCTCTGATTTTTGAGTGAAAGCAGTGTTTGTAAAAGATGCTATCTTTGACCTTGGTGGAGTAAAACAAGTTGCCCTGAAAAGGCCTGGCAGTAAAAGGTGCTGTCTTGACAGCCAGAAAATCCAAAGCACGCTGCCCTTCATTACCCTGCCAGCATGCCTACAGAATGAGCTACAGGAACCCAGAGCCGAGCGGGATGGCAGAGGGGCATTCAGTCTCCACGCCTAATCAATCCTCTGCCTTTCTCCGGTGTGTGACAATTAGACAGCCAATTATTGCCACTTAGAAAGCTGTATCTTGTGTGAATGAAACTCCCAACTCATTTCATGTACAACACAGAACTGCTGGTACTGCTAATAATTTCTATGACAACTGACCTTATCTGGATTTGAACCAGTGATCTAGAAGTAAAAGAAAATTCCTTTGAAAAGGAAAGTAGAACTGAGTGACGCGGAGCTAAAATATCCCCCTGGGAACCAGATTAATGAAAACAGCATCTGGGCCATGGGTGGAAGCAGAAGGAGATTTCCAGTTCCTCAGCTGACTCTTGTGACCGCAGATCAGCTCGTCTTATGCAGTCAGTTCTCCCTGGCCATGTGCACAACAGGCTGGTGCGGACTCACCGGTTTTCCATAGACTTACTTTGCGTGGAGGGCGGTCAGACACAGACACTCTGGGTAACCCAAAACGAGCTAAACATCAGGCTGTTTCATCTTTATTCAACATGTCTTTGAGTGTTGGCATCTACTTTAATATACTACACTTTATGGACTAACAGAGGTTGGTCACTCTGGCTGTCCACCTTATATGCGCTTACTTTGCAAAGAAACCTTAACTGAAGAAATAAATGGCTTAATGAGATTTCTATCCCCAGCTTTGACAAGCGAGACCTTCAGAGCTCTCTGAGTGACAACTGCCAAATACACTTAACTTCTTAATTACATAAGAGGAAAATGCACTTGAACTATAGCACTGGCTCTAAGATTTTATTAATTATAAATGCACACCCCGTTATTAACATTTTGAACTTGATTTGGGAGAATGACCTATGAAATTAAATGCATTCAGGTACTGTTAAAGATATGTAAATTCCACCTCCCTCTCGCCACCTGCCCGAGTGAATAATGCTGCAGTATACGTCTATCCAGTTGTTAATGAGTTATATATTCTATTAAACTGATTTGAAATGTTGTGTATTGAATCTTCACTCTTGCAATATGGTACTTTATATTTCTATCCTATTTAGTAAAATTAATCAACAGCTGTGTTCCTTATGTTGATTATTCTCTTTTCTATTAAGATTGGGAGGTTAATGAGAATAGTGAAATGCCTGGATGTGGCATACATGATAGGAAGGAGCAACTAATTCAATCAAACATATACCCCTGAAAACGTTAAAGCTATATTAAGAAATCTAGCTATAAATAACTTGGTATTTCACATTTCTATTTTCTGAGTCAGTATGATCCATATGGACATCACAAACTTCCAAAAGTGCTTTGCTTTCTTCATTATTTTTACTTGGAAGGCTCAGTTTATCAAAGTATCTATCCTATGTATTATTTCCTAATTTCAGGGGTCAAATCTGACTCTACCATAACCAATGGAAAAACTCTCTTTACAGGATGTGGCCTCAGGGCCAGCTGCAGGAAATGCCCCGCTCCCTGTGGAAGCAGCGTGTTCCTGCTTTGCGTTACACCTTCCCAGGCCCCAGCCTGCGAGGGGGCACCTCAGGGCAACCCCGGGCAGGGTATCCCACATCTTCACACAGCTGCTCAGAAGCTAACACGAGTGAGCCTTTTTTTGTTTGAAATCCAAATCTGATGGGAGTATCCCATGTAGCAAAGAGACAGCTGGGGTGTCTGTGATCCTTGGGACCCTACAAAATCAGCTTTAAATCAAACCGAATGGCGGCAGTAACGGAACTACCACCACCTATGTGACCTTCCATACCTTCAAGTACTTCAGAAATACTAAGTAATTGTTGCTGAAACTAAATGACAGACCTTCCTAGCACCACGAGAGGTTTGGGCATACAGTCCTTGTTATTCCTCCGCTATGTGTTGAGGGTTAGGTCCAAGGAACCAAACTCCATTAATAACTCAGGCTGCCAGCTCACATCCATCAGCATCAAATATTAATAGACTCACGAGGGCCAGAGCATACATCTTTCCAGATGGCAGTCAATAATATGTCTTGTTTCTGTTCAGGGAGAGGGGAAGATTTTCTTCCACAAAAATTATTATTGTACAATATTAGTAGAGCTTAAAGACACACTGCTGCCTTAGGTGTTAGCTGTGTTAACAAGCTCTGGACACTTCAGAAAGTGTTTTCCCTGGATTAATGTTGCCCTAACAGATTAGATTACTTGTTTCTGTTAAAAATACATTCCTGCTGTAAACAATGACCAACTCCCTTTAAAATCCTTTTCCGGTGTTCAGTACAAAGATTGGTATTTATTCCTGTAGGTTTTGGATCAGGCCTTTAAATCCATGCAATGCATTTTCAAAGGAAAAAAAAGGGTATCCCAGACCATAAGGGGAGTTAATAACCCAGCAATGGTCAACAACACCCAGCAAAGCCTGCACCCATACCTGGCCTCTCTCCAAGTTTGACTATTTAAGGATGTGAAATTAAGAATTTCAGAAGTAGCTACAATCTATAGGAATAAATTTGCACTGAAGGGCTAAAGCCTGGGTCCACTGAAGTCAGTGGCAAAACAGAAAATCAATTTTTCAAGGCCTCTGCAATGCAGAAGACTCAGGGCTGTTATTGAACTTGGCCTCAAGTTTGCATGATAAAGACCTATGTGACAGGTTTGTTTGAGTGTTCTTAAGGTTTAATCTGTCAAGGTGCTGAAAATCCTCAACTCCTGTGCAGACTGTTAGGGGGGGACTGACAACACTGAAAGGCAACATATTTGAACCTTTGGTAATCTGTAACGTGACTCCAACTAATCTGAGATTTTTAGCGTGGTCTCTGATTTCCTCCCTCTCCCCCTCCTCGCCTTTTTTTCTGCCAGATGAATTAGAGGTGCAACACCTGCCACCCACAACAGGGAAGCTCAGTGCTCAGTTCTCAGAGCTCACCATGCAGGCATTAAAAAGAAAGAAGGGCATGGTGCAGTGCCATATGTATGTGACGATAAACAGATCAGAAAGACAAAATGCAGGTGCTGTTTGTACCTGATGCCTGTGTGTCCAGATAAGCTCTTTGGTATGGATTTGGTGCGTAAAAGTATATATTTATATGTACACACATTACGTGGCGCACCAGTGTGCTGGTACACAGTGCCTGTGCACTGATGCAGATCACAGATACAGTTCTGTATATTTACTTATTTAATTGTGACATTTACAATTAACCCAAAGTGGTTCTCCACAAACATTCCCTCAAGGTAAACATATGGTATCCAGCAACACAAACTGTCAGAACAAACTAATCTCCCTAATGGTGTTCCAGTCGAAATTAATGTGCTCTTCATAAGCGTATCAGCAGCAGTAGGAAACTTTGTACTTTTACTGGTCTTCTCCTCCACCCTAGACTCAAGCAATTTATTCATGACCTTACCATACAGCATCTTTAGTTTTCCAGACATAATGATGTCCTCTGGCAGAATTCCTTTCCCCTCTGGGTGTTACTAATTACTCCCTGCAGATGCTATTATTGGTGCTAATGATAAAATGCAGAAAAAAGGTTGGGGAAGGATCTTGTGCCCTGAACAAGCTGAGCGTTCAGCTTGCAGGTAATCGCTATTACTAAGAACTGACAAATGTTCCTTTACCCATTTTGTAACATTATATGATGTAGCTATGCTAGAGTTTGATATACATCTGAAACGGCACAATGAAACCACCGATGACCTTATTCCGTCTCCTTTCCCCTTTGCCCTTTTTATGCGAGAAGATGGGGTGAGGTGGAGAGGATGAGAAAGAGCTTTCGTATGGTTAAAAAGTGACCTAACAGCTCGTGACTCATCCAAAGGTAGGTCTCGTCTTTTGAAGCGGAGGGTGCGCAGATTCTCACCACTCTCCTGTCCTCCAGCATCTTAGCTCCACCATGCTTCATACGTCCAAAAGGAACAATGCTCTGGCACAATAAAACTGATTATGAAGTGGAGCAGTACTCTGTAAGAACAAAGGCAGCAAATTCTAGCTTTTTGAGGTTTTTTTGGCCTCCGTGAAATCAAGAAAAAACAAATACAAATAAAATTGTCATTAAAAAACTGGATATTGCATACTAAAACTCAGCAAACCTGAGCTGGATTTCTGTCAGCAAGCACTATAATCCCCCTCACCACCAGGGAAGTTTTCTAGTTTGCACTAAAAATATGCCCAATATCAGTCAGTTATCTGCAATTAAAAAAATCCATTCCTACTGCTCAAGCCACCTAAATCTGGGCATTAAAAAAAAGAAAGAGAATTCAATAAAGAAAGCAGGCAAGAGATAGCACCCTCCCCCCTGCTTTCCGTAAATCAGTGTAGCACCGTTACTGGCAAAAAATCTACACTAACTTTACAACACTTGAATATCTGCCTGGCTTAGTATTTAGGCCTTAACTGCAGAGCACTTTAGTGTCAGCGAGGCAATGAATACAGCATCATATAATTAAATGTATTCACAAGCAAAGTAGTGTGGAGAGTAAAAAAGATGATCATCAACCTCTGAACAAGATTTTTTTATACAGTCAGCACTTTTCACCTAATAAAATACCACAAAACACATTTATCCAGGAGGGACCTCTCCAAAAATAGGAGATTGGATTTAGACTGGGTAAAACAACTCCTACATCATTTCCTCGGGACATTTCATCTGGTGAGACGGCGCATCATACCTGAGAGGACAGCCTCCCACGGGCAGCCTGTAATGGAGTACAAGCAACATAGCCATGCACAGTTCAAAAAACATGATGGAGGTCAGCGTTCAGCAGACCTTGGCCAGCCCCAGCAGTTGGCTACATAAGGGCAAGATACGGAAACAAACTCCTAATTCTCTTCACAGTGGAGCTGGGGAGATTGTGGAGCAGGTATTTCAGGTGGAAATGAAAACATTTATAGTACATGGGTTTAGGTTTAGTTAATGGGAAGATATACTATCAAGGCAGGTCAATCAGGTCTATAACAGGAGGATTACTAATATACATTATAGGGCCAGCTGGAAAACCAAGTCCTCTGTTTAGTTAAAGCAGTTTAAATCTGGAATAGGGCCACTTCGATTCATTCAGGTGAGGCAGGGAGTGGACTCTCAGAATATTTTAAACTTAACTCTGGGGAAGCTATAAAGAGCCAAACATCTATGGGACTCGCTCCTGTTACTATAATCAACTTTGGTCAGCTGCTATTCTAAAATGCTCCAAAAAACATGGCTGTATTACAATTAAATGACCCAAAAGGTACAACGGCTCAGGCATCATGTGCATTATTTCAAGTTAGTGGAACACATTTACATGCCTGAGAAGTATGTACCTGGTACATGTACTCTTCACGATGTACTCAACAAGCTACTTGTGTCCAAACTGTAGGACAGAAGCTAGCTAAGTATGTCAAAATACTAAAATGCAGTCCTTGAATACTACTGGTAAAGACAAAAAAAGCTGTTTTCTTCCGCTTTTTTAACGGGAGGCATCTGAATTGGAGTTATCACTATGGTAAAGGGAAGATTTTAACACACTATGTGCAGTTCCATCATTTTCTTTCCCAGATTTGGGCAGAATAGATCAGTAGCAAACAGAAGCCTAAGCCATTTGAAAATGCGGAGAGGCATTTCAGTGCAGTGCAGTGTACTTCAGAGTGAGAATTTAGAGCTGGCTATGACAATTCTGCACCAGTTATTTTATGGGAGTATCGTCTGAAAATTAGAGATGGTTTCTGCTCTGTCCACATAGCCCGAGTGGCATGGCCCAGGATCTACCTTGTAGGACAATTGTGGCCGCCTGACTTTTTTTGCAATAATAAATTTGGGCTCTGGCTGACAAATCTGAATGGTTCTGCAAAAAGGACATTGCAAAACCAGGAAATAAAAGGTATCATTTATACTTTCAGCCTCTATGACGTCCTCTGGCAAGAAGATCCACAGTTTAATTATAAATACAAAGGAGAAAAATTATCTTTATTTGTTTGTTTCAAATCCACTGCCTGATTTTTAATGGGGAAACTTCTTATACTGTGACAAATAGCAAACATGCATTCCTTCTTCCCCTTCCCCCATGGTGTAAGAGACCTCTCACATATCTACCCTCGGTGACCCCTCTTCTAAGCAAAATCATCCCACTCTCTTATTCTCCTTTTATGGGAGCCATTTCACAATTTAATTACGCATTCTGTGAAAAGCACTATCTTTGTCTTTAAACCTGCTGTGCAATCATTTAATTGGTTGCCCCTTGTTCCTGTGTTATTAGAAATAGTAAATAACCATTCCTAGTTCATGTTCTATGCACCATTCACAGTTCCATAGATCTCTATCATATCCCTCCTCAGCCATCTGCTTTCTGAGCTGAGTTCTAGCTTATCGAGCCACTCTTGTATAGAAGCTATTCCACACAAAAGATGATCTTTGTCACCATTCGCTACTTCCATTATATCCTTTGTAAGCAGGAATCAGCCAAACTGTACACAGTAATTTGAGATTCAGATATATTATGGACTTACACAATACCACAAAAATGGTTTTTCCATCCTGTTTTGTTCTCTTCCTGATCGGTCTAATGATTCTATCTGGCACTCTGGGTTCGTTTGTTTTTTGACTGGTGCTGAGCACTCGTTTCAGTTTTTCAGAAAACTATCCACTGCGATTGCCTCATCTCTTTCCCTGAATGCTAGGAATTAAATTAGAACTCCCCTTTTGTGTATTTACTTACCGTTATTTTCCCGTTGTCGATTACTCTGCATTTTTGAACATTGAATTTCAACCTACCCAGTCATTCAGTAACATGAAACCTTTCCTCAAATTCGTTACTAGCTTTATATTCGACAATCCCAATAGTTTTGCATTATTTGTAAACTTTCTTTTAGAGTTCTTCTACAGCTGTACTATACCATTGAGGAGAATGTCCAAGCATAGTCCCAAACCTAAACTACCCTACCACGCACACTGTCTGCACTTACCAGTGTGGTCACCTGCCTCTTTCTGTAGCAGAAGCTGCCAAACAAGTTCAGTACATCAGTGCATGCCTGAACTCTTGTTCACACAGACTGGATGGACTGAGTCCAGGAGGAGCTAAATGTGCTGTGCACAGCAGGTATCCTCAGCTGGTCTCTTGCTAAGAGCACCGAAGCCACAGAAGCAGCAATGTGGATGGAAAATATGAAGGTATGGGGCTGATGATGCTAACACCTGCGGCTGACCTTGGTTCTGAGCTGCATGATCCACACGTGACAGGACCAAAGCAAAAAAAGAAAGCATCTAAAAAAGAAAAGGCATGTCAACTTTAAGCTAATGTGGTTGGTGATGTACTTCCGAAAAGCTGGTAAATAACCCAGCAATCATACACAGGCAGTTAAACAGATATCCCCTTCAAGCTTTCACAGATATTCCTAAATCCAAAAACCTACAGCAAAAGAGTTCAAGGTCTGGTAAAATTTCAGTTGCTCTTTGGCATAAGAAAACACACCAGGATTTTCAATTTATGCATGTCTGACTGTAAAGGATAAAGTCTTCTCCTTTGACAGTATAGTTAGATAGAAAATAAAATGAAAAATTAACCTGTGACTTAAATCCTATACTTAGGTGGTTTTAATGACGTCAGTTTGCAATTTGAACTACCAGGGGAGTCAGCTACCAACACTTTTATGCATAGATCCACAGATAGTGTGGATAAAGATATATACATTTAGAAGCTTAATAGATGAAAAGAGACACTGCTATTGGCAAGCAGTTTATTCCTCTGCAAAATTCAGATCAAATAACTCAGTCTGAACAGAATATTGAGCTCCACTGATTCTGAACGAGGCTACAGGAACGGAAATGCAATTTGACATAGCCACATTGCCAATTAAGGATAAAATACAGGAAATATGTCAACTAGCAACAAAGGCAGAGGCATTCAGGCTTTCTATATGAAGTTGGTTCCTTTGGAGCCACTTATGAAAACTTTGGAGTTATTCAGGTAAATAAAACTGCAGCAGAACCCAGAAATAAAAGTGAATAGACGAAGAAAGAGGAGGAGACCTGGGACTTGCTTGCATTTCTTATCAAATTATAGACACTGTGTGACTGAATAAGTTCTCATTAGTAGAGGTAGTCACTGAGACAAACTCTACTCTTGTATATCCGGGACAATCCTACTGAAGCTAGCAGTTGTGTTCAGGTAAACTTGGGCTGACAAAGTAGAATTTGAGCTGTCACAGATATTTTCTGGAGCTTGTACATTGATAAAAGAGCAAGAAAACAAAATGAAATAGAAGTAGTTGATAAAAGAGTCTGAAAAATTCCATTGAATTCAAAGAAAGGGATGCAGTTTCCACAACTGAGGGAGACCTACTGTGTCTTGTGCATCCAGTGCCCTTGTTAAAAGCTCCGGTACAATAGTTCACCTGCTCAAAAGCGTACAACAAATGCCCTGAAGTGAGAGAAGACCCCTCATTATGGCTCATGTAGCCAGGCACTGACATGAACACTGTCAGGGTTTAGGAAAACACAGGCTCCTAAATGCTGTGGCTGCCTGTGCTCCAGCAGAAATGTCTAATTGGTCAATACGAGCTCCGGGGGGAGAACACCAACAAGCCTAATAGGCAGCAAGCACCTCGTTCATTGATATAAAAATCAATAGGGGAGCAGCTTAGTCTGAAAGCCTGGGAATACACAGGTGGCCTCACCATAATGATCTTCCCTGTTGGGATCTGAATGTAAGATAGCTTCTCCTGTAACACAGAAGAGCCAGAAGAATCCATCTGTGAGTTGTTATTGCAACACTGGTTTGAGCCTGCATCCAGTTTCTTTGCACTGAGGTGATGTTCATTGTTTCCTAGTCTACATGCGGCAGAGCCACCTCAGAAGTGGATCCGCTTTTCAGAAAGGCACCTGCCATTTAAGAGAAATGCAGTACAATCTGTGTGGCTTACAGTGCTTATGAAGTTTCCGAAAGCTCTGAGTACCTGTGCTGTTTGTCCCCAGAAAAAGTCCTACAGGGCCTTTGAAATGGATCACACAGCCACGCCACCAAGCTTGACCTGAAGCAATGGTTTGTGAAGGTAAAATGGCTCAGTCTGCCAGCAAATTTGCCAGTGACTGCTGATGGAAGTGGGGTTTGTGATGTACATACTGATCCACAGGGAGCTGGACTGAGACCAAAGTCATTTCATGCAGGCCACTGCACAGCCAAGAGAAGATCATTTTCAATCTGTACTGACCTGGCCTGGATCAGACCTAGTAGCCTAGAGATGCAAAACTTTATAGTCTGTTATTAGTCCCAATGGCTTAAANNNTAGCCCCAATGGGTAAAAAAAAAAAAAAAAAAAAAAGTACAGCCATTTGATGCACTATATGTACTTTTGTATGCATAGAGAAGTGGGCAAGAAAATTCAGAGGTCATCAATGAAAAGGGATATCAAGATGCAATTCAGAAGTAGTTTTCTTCTGGTCTACGAATATGCAAAGATCCTGATAGGTACACATGATTCCTGACCAGCTCTATTTATGTGAGGATGTACCAAAACATTGGGCATGAGATCTTTTGATTTATGTTAATGAACTCAGACCTACCAACATGCAGCCCAGCTGAAGGAAAAACTTCTGTACAACCAGAAAGTGACAGTTCTTTCATTTCAAGGAGAATTTTCCAGCTCACTCTTAATTAGGCTGCATGGAACAGAGTGGTTTTTGTTGCCTGCTTCTTGTTCCACATCCACTTGTGAAGTAATTTGTAAGCTTAGAAAAAATTATCAGATGAGTTTTCAGGCTTATCTCCATCTAAAAGGCAGCAAGAAAATGCAAGTTTGAAGGACAATGCATTCCTCAGAGACCAGAACTAGGAAAGGTGGATCTAAGATGCAGCAATAGTTAGTATAAAGGACCTGATTGTGCTGTTGTGACTGATTGTCTCACAATTAATAGCATTTTAATCTTTATCCACTTTTCAAGCACCACATGAATATAATTTTTAACTTCTCCCATCATGGTTTTCCAGGGCACAGTTACATCTTCCATTTTTTAAAAGTTATTTTAGTTGAGTTTCCCATATCCCTGTCTTTCACCCTACCCCCAGACCTAAAACTCATATTGATATCTGTTATCAAAGAGACTGCACTTCCTTCTTGCTGAATTTTACAAAATTATTTTCTCAAAACTGTTCAGAACACTTCAAAACTGCCAGTTTTTTTTGCTGTTTCTTCAGCTACATCCCACTACTCTGTACCCAAGCAGGGTCTTTCTCTCTTGTGCTGCTGCTTGGATCACCAGTGATAGTTGTCCTGGGTTGGTTTTGCCTTTCCATTGTCTGTGTCCCCCTACTTCAGGGGTAGCTGAGGAGTGAGTCATGGCTACAGACGGATATTCCCAACATCTTAAAACAAAGTCCACTAAGACTTTCTGAATAATTGAGGGAAACAAAGGAAAACCTAATAAATAGGAAAGACTTCAAAGGCTGGGAGCACAGGAATCAATTTCTTCCACGTCATGACTTAATACTCAGCCTTTGTTCAGGCAAAATCCTTTCCTTTTTAGGGAATGTGATGAATGCTACTTTTAACCTGGTCATGCAGGGAGGGGATTATGTGAATTTGAGGTCCATGAGCCCATCTGAGTGTCCTTTGCTAACTAAAGTATCATAGGAGACCTGACAGAGAGACAGGGTTACCACAGTGGGGTAGGAAAGGCCAGGGGGCTGAGGACAGAAATCGGTAGAAAACAAGGCTCTTTTAGCTCCACTACTTACAGGACAACTTGTTTTACTTTTGTTATTAATTAATAAGTCACTCACTCCCAGCTACAGCCTACGCTCAAACCCGCCTGCACAGTATGGATGCCTTTTTGTGTACCCAATGCCTCTACTGCTAGCCATTCACAACCGTTTTGAGACATTGGATTATGAATACAAATAGGAAACCAGTAAGAAGAAAATGCATCTTCCTTGTGCATCTAGGTAATTCATGAAACGAGACTGGGCAAACGATTTCTGTTGCCTGTAATACTCCAGTTAATTGGACAACTGCTGTGCCAGAAAACCTTTTCCCCACCTACAGCAAGTAAAATTTATACTGGTGGTTGGTAACAAGAATATCTTGATAAAATGGTTGAATTTATTTTATACCTACACAGGAAAAGAGCTCTTAACAAAGGGGGGTAACTGATATGCTCGGTAAATCAAGGATAAAAGGACACGGGCTCTATTGAAGATTTCTTCCCCTCGTCTTTTCTTTTTAAACCTTTTGATGAGGTGCCCTGTTGCTCTGAGATGAGCTTCCACTGAAGTACTTTTGGAATTATCTCAAAGAGAAACAGATCATTTAAATGAGTTAAAGCCCCCAAAACAGATCCACTATCTCCAACCTTAGGTTCATTTTTTATACTAAGAATTTAGTGAAATTTATAAAATAACTTTACTACTGAACCAGGGGCTTATAAGACAAAGAAGTCTCATTCATTTTTTCCTGCTTCCTTCTGAAGTGGTGAAGGATGATACATTTAGAATAAAGATGAAAGCAAATATGTAGAAGAGAGGGAATATTCTGATAAATTTGTATTTATCAACCTTGAGTGTTCAGAAAACACCTACAGGCAATGATTCTTCAAATTCCTCCAGATCTACCTGGGATTTCGGTCCTTCAGGGAAAATCCAATTGAAGATAAGGTGCTCCTTTCTATTTACTTTTTTTTTTTTCTTTTAGACAACAGAGAGAATTTTAAAGGTGTAGGACAGGAAAGCAAGCTTCAATTTTTTTTAATATAGAGGGAAAGATTGTTTTTTCCCTCCTGTATGTTTTCTTCAGGGAACAAGAAGTATTGTATGTGTCAGAAGGAAGCCAGTCATGGCTGGAATAATCAACAGACTGGACCTGTAAGTTCCTTATGACCTCTATAGGTAACACAAAATTATGGTCCTCCTTATTTCTATGGAAGGGTAAATTGGTCATTTTACTCACTAGGTGGTCATGGGGCAGGCTGAAACTGGCCTGAGGCTGTGTGTGGGGGTGTTCACACTGACTGAGAGATTATCCGTTACAAAGTTTGTTATACATTTGCTATGTATTTGAATAGGTTTATAGCGCTATAATATACATTTATTTTTACTAAGTGCTCAAGCTATTGTTTATTGTGTGTTACAGGGCCTGACTTTTACTCCAATGTGCAAGCATGTACATGTAAACCTTGGAAGCAATTTGTACCCCTGTGGCAGAGAAAGCATTACGTTGAGAAACTTCAGCATAGTAGTCAAAATTATGGATTTATAGACCCAGATTAAGCCTGTGTTTCAGTCCTTAAGTGCACAGATTCCCACTGAGCTCAGCTGGAGATATATATACATAAGCACTTATTTAAGGATATATTTGAAAGGCATTACTTTATTATGTTTTTAAAATGCAATTTTGATGCAACGTCACCAGAAGATGCAAATGGCTATACATGCACAGTATGGGGTTGTATCTTGGAAAGTCTTAGGGAATCCAAGTGACATTCCAAAAGCTGAAAAAACTTCTAGTAAGAGGTCATCACTCCTATAGTTTTCATACTTTCCTGTACTGTGATTGGCTTGTATGGGATCTACCAATATAGCCAAGGAATAGAAAAATGTCAAAATGAATTCTTTCATTTTGGTGATGAAGTGCTAGCTTTGCTTGCCAGCATGCAGGGTTCAATAAAAGCAGACAGGTCTTCAAAAAATTGCAGCATAAATAGATGAACTCTTTAAAGTAATATAAGTTCTGTCATCTAGATGTGAAATATAGACCTAAGTGCCCGCTGAAGTAAAAGCTGACCGCACATTCCATAGATAAGTGTTAAAGTTTTCTCAGAGTGTCTTGGGCTGAGAAATGTTTTAACTACATATCTCCTTGCCACAATAGACAGAATGAAAGCATTTGAAGTTAAATCCATTTTTCAAAGGAAGAAAACAAAGCATCCATAAAGAAACAAAGGCATATCACAGGATAAGGTCTCTAGATAGCTACTGTTTTCAGGAAAGTTGCAATTAGCTGTGCAATGGAGAAGGTGAACTTAGTTGTATTTCAATAGTATTTATAATGATTTCCATAGCTAGAACGCTGATAGGTATGTGCAGGGGGTTGGTTTCAAGATTTCCTTGTGAGACAGAAGGTCAGGATTCCTGTGGTCTCCTGTCATATTTAATTCATATCCTGTGGCCTTCTTCACCACATTTATTGAATTAGAGGAATAAAATTCAATGAACCAAAAACAAAAGAAGAGAGGACAGGGCAAATCCTGATTTCTTTTACGTCCCTATGGCACAACTGACTTCAGTGGGCTTGCAAGAGAGCATCTTAAAGCAGAATTGGAAAGGAGGGGGAGGTACAAGTTTAGTATAACCCCCTCACCACCCCCATAACTGCATCCCAGTAATTTATTGCAAGGAGTGACTATTTGCATGTGGGAGTAAGGATCCAATCTCTACCAGTCAAGAATCTCCCTGTATATTTTTTAAGGCTAATCTTTGTGTACTCCCTGTGTGCTTATCAGATTCCTTCTTGCCACAAATGAGATGGCAGCAGAATGGCTTTTCAAAACCATTCTTCAGGAAAGCATCACTGGCAATTCATCACATGAGTACTGAAAGGCAATTCTCAAATAAGTTAAAAATACCGGTTTCAGGGAAGTGCCCTATTGCTATGTTTATCATGTTGATTCCCTGCAATCATCTTAATTAAACGGATACAACCTTTATCCTGCCTTCACAAGTGAGATGCAGTAAGCTCGGGGTTTCCCAAAGGCCTGCAGCATGGACTCTGCTGCTGGAGCATATGAGGAGTAGCTCTAGACGTGCTCTGTGATTTTGGGGAAGAAGATTTTGTTGTGTCTCCTCTGCTCCCGTTATCCTATTTTTATTGTCCTGTATGCTGCCTCCAAGACCTGGGCTATTTTGGGTATGATTGTGGATCACTCAGATTTCTCAGCTACCTCTTTAGTCAAGTCTACACACAGTGTCTACACTGTGGTTTAGACACCCATACAGTTAAAACAGTGCAATCTCCTAGTGTGAGCACAGTCATATCAGAACCTCACACTCATAACCTGTACCGGTACCCAATAGCATCTTTACAACAGTGTAATTTGTTTTCAGAACTAGGTATGTGCAAATCTGGTTGTTGAGCCTGACCCAAAATATTCATCAAATAAAGAAGACATAAAATGTTTTGAAATTCTATCCAAAACTGCAAGCTCACCAATATTTAGCTTTGGCATTTGAATTTTTGGAAATGTCACAGCTAACAAATAATGTATTGTTTTCTGAGCTACAATGTACATTTTTACTTTAAAACTTGAATCTGCTTAACTTCCCAAAATTAAGTGTTCTGCTCACGTACATGACAACCTATGGGATGGCTGCCTTTCTACTTAATACATTTAATAAAGGTGACCAGATGCTTTGTGTTTTTAATGGCTTGTTCTGCATCCCAACAAAATGTCCCTGTTTTGGCTGCGATTGCAGATGATTCATTCTGAAACCCTGCCCAGCTGCCCTGACACAGCCGAGGCAGGGCACAGTTAAAAAACAAGCCATCTGTGCAAAAGAAGTGGGCTGGAGGAGTGCTTTGTCAGGAAAAGTCTGCCATTTCTTGGTCACTGTTTTCTAGGCATCCAGTAACCCAGAAGTCCTATGGGTCCAACCTCTCTGCCTTTGCAGTTAGATTTTGCAGTTATATCCCATGTCCCACCGTATTCTCTTCCGTCCCCCCTTACTTAGAAACCCTTCAGCCCGCTCTGCGATACAAAATCGTGTGTAGATCAAACGTTTCTGTAAAATGTAAGATGTTGATCCCACTTTCATTCTTTCCAATCATATGGCAAAATTCCTGACCCTGTAGCTGCATCAGCCAAGCCTCATGCTAGAAAAAGCAAAAGGGATTAATTTATGGCTTTTCTGAATAATTAGCTCTGCCCGGTTCTGTATTAGCATCACTCTATTGTCAGCGCTGCCAAAAGAGTCATCCTGCATTCATGAACAGTTGCGCCACTCGTTTGCAGGCTAGCCGAATTCAAGGGCAAAATTCTACCCACAGGCAAAGCTCCCCATTGCCTCAGCAAGAGGCAGGCATGCATATTTGAAGGCAAAGTCTGGTCTTGAGTGTGTCATTGAGGTAAGCCACTTCAAGCCTTGAGAGGGTTCTGGCCTCACAGCACCTTCCACACGACCTGCAGGCTGCGTTGTGAAGCAGTGCGGACACCTTCTCCCTGCCCAGACGATGGAGCGTACAGCAAGAGCAGCTCGGCAGGACGCCGCCATTCCCGGGTAGGAAGTAAAGGTTCCTGTCAAGTTTTCTTTACAGCCGATGTTCTCTAGCGTTTGAAAGAACCATTGCAACTCAAGTCATCTGGCATGCATACGAATGACAAATATGCTTCAGAGGCAATAAATTAGCAATTTCAAGGCTTTACTTCCCCTCATGGACTAATTGCCAGAGATTATAGTATATTATGAGAGAGCAATGATACTAATGCTTAAATATGCTTCAGTGATTATAGAGCTATCCTCAATAACCAAGCTGTTTAAATGTCAATGCAAGAAAGCTCTTTATTATGAGATTAAATATTATTTTGAAGCAATGCAATAGGAACTTCGTAGGCTTCATGCCTGCAATAATACCATCTTGGAGCAATATATATTGGGCAAACTATGCTTTTTTAAAAATGTGTATGGTAAAGGGTCCCAAAATATTTTTGTGCTGCAAACTTGAACAGCATTCCTGATAAGAAAGAGGATCTTGGTATCTTTTTATTTTGCATTTGTTACTGACATGCTGCTGCCTTCATTCTTTCCTCCACTTCATAGTAATACTTGTGTATCACCACTGTATAGAGAAGATAAATTCTTGTTTTCTGTTAATGTGAGTGGGGAATCAAACCTCAAAGCCCTTTTCTTTTTTTTTACATCTCTAAGTACTAGTGTCTTGCATAGATGCTTTTGACAGTCCTACCCCTCACACCTAAATAAATCTGTTTACACCCAGCATTGAGAGAACCCTTGGAAATTAGATGGAAGCTCTGGCTTTCAAGTTCAGCTGTTGACGTGAAGCAGAGAATGAAAGTGTCTTTAAGCCATAACTCCTGTTCCACAGTTCTGGAGATGACAGTTGCTGATCACATGCTCAGGTGTGGATTTAAAAGGGAGGGAGCCTAAAGAGGCTTCAGCATCCCACTAATATAGGACCCCCACATTATGGATCTCGTCACACAGCTGTGCAGCCTTCCCCTATAGATGACAGCACAGCATACACCCCTGCAGACTACTGCAACATTTTTTCAAGAAAACCCTAAACACTGCAGTTGGCGCCGAGGGTAGGATGTGGCTGCTCTGCTGTCCAGATCCAACATGCCATTCTCCTCCCGTTGGTTCTCAAGCTGCCTGGTACAATGTTCGCCATGTTTCATAAATGCAAATCAAAAGAGCTACAACACGGTCAAAGTTCACACCTCATGTTCCCCAGTATTTGAAGATATTTATTAATCTCATTTTGAAGTTTTAACTTAAAACAATAGAGGGTAAAACTCCTCTAGGAGGCTGCACATTTTAGTTCGCTGCTAAATGTCAGTGGAAGCTCTAAAAATATTAAAAAATTCAGATTTTATAAAAGATCTGAAGCTTGATTTCTAGTAAACTTAGTAATTATAACTAATAATTACTGTAATAGTATAGAAAACATATAGATAGGTCTGTGAGGACAGATTATCTAAAATTAAGGACACAAATTACAAAAAGACAACTACTAATGAAGTTGTGGTAGAATTCTCTCTTGAAAATATTTTTTTTCTTTAGGAAGTATTGTTTCTTAAACATAGCCTGCAGATCTCTTCCATGGTGTGCCTCTGAAGTAAAGAGGTGCTTCACATATGGATGACCAGGGAACTTACTAGCAAGAGTTCCATTATGCCCAGCTGTAGCAGGACTGGACACATGGATCCACGTCCTAATACTTTCTGCTACAACCTGGAAATCGTTAATTCTGAATTTTTCTTGTTTCATCTTGGCTGATTTCTTCAGCCATTTTATACCTCACCTATAAAATGTAATGCTTGTTTACCTCAGAATGTCTGAAGCTCTTTCTGGTGCTCAGGTAAAAGACACCTGCCATTTATACTCAGAAAAGACATAAATTGCTCTATCATTTGTAACATTTTAAAAGATCTTCATCTATTAAAATCACAGGGTGACTGACAAGGAACATGCTGAAAGGCCATGAGAATTCTTTTTCTGCTCTTCCAGGCAGACAATAATCTGACATCTTTTTTGTTCTGTCTTGACTTAGAATATACGATGGAAAACCATGTCTTTATCCTTATAACAGTAATAAACTTACAAGACTGATGTTAAGTAAATAACCAGAAGTAATAAGCTGACACTGCTCAAAGGAGAATTATGTGGACTTATAACAGAATGGGGAAAAATTACCTGCATTTGGCCACTTCTATGCAGATATTATTTGAAAACAGATTAAAATCCTCTTTAATTTTTTTGCAGGTACCGTATGAAATTCACAGCTCTCGCTTACCATATATCCCGGTGCACATGAACACTTCCCTGTGATGCTGTCACAATCTGCACCGTTCTGGCAGGGGCAGGTCAGCTGGCAGCCTTCGCCGTAGTATCCAGGGGGACAGGTTTCATTGCAGTAGAGTCCAGCCCAGCCAACTTTGCAGCTACATTCTCCAGACAATGGATGGCAACTAATGAGGACAGACGGCCATTAATGAGATGTGGACATGAAAGAAAAATACAGTCTGTAAACAGCAGTAGAACGTTCTACATGCAATGCCAGCAAGAGTCACACTAAGAACAGAACAAACCTGAAAACTGTTAAGGATGGTGAACATAAGCAGCCATATAACTCAGAAAGCGAACAGGGAATATGGTGCTGAATACCAGCCTGGCACACCACTTCCAAACATCTGGGAACTGCCACAGCACTGGTGATTTTACACCTTTGAAGTTTATGCTTTTCCATTCTTAAAACAATGTGACTTGGATTACTGACATTAACCACAACATGATTAATCCATACTGTTGTATGACACATCTGTGCCATACTATTTGGCTGTAATACAGTCAAAGACGTTTAGGGCTAGGAGAAATTCCAATGGATGGAGGAATGCAATCAAGAGAGTTGTGAAGATAAACCTGAGTCCTGTGGCACAACTCCTCTTCTCTTCTCTTCTCTCTTCTCTTCTTCTCTCCTCTCCTCTCCCCTTCCCTTCCAATTTGTGATTTTAAAAGCAAATGCCACCTCAGCAGAACTTTTCAGTAGGGAGAGGTAGAAAGGAAAGTGCTTTGGAAGAGAAAAGTTTCCTTGGAAAAAAGAGTTTTGCAGGGAATATTCAGCCATAGCAAACAGAACTGATCACTACCTGAAACCTTGGGATTTATTTGGGGCAGGAGTCAACCGGAGTCCTGGGACTAAATCTCAGCTGTGCAGGGAAATGAGCCAAATTCCTTTATGCTGAATAATGAGCATTGCTGCCCAACATTAATCCTCTGGCTTTCATTTCTATTCAGACAATTCCACACTGTTGTGAGAGTGCACAGAGAGAAAAGTAGAAAGGAGAATCAAGCCCAAAAGACTGGACAATGCCTCATCCTTCGTGGAAGACTTACCCCTTTGTTCCTCCTGTTATGAAACAGTTTATCTTTATTCACCATTTTCTCTTCTATGAACAGAAAGAGCATCTCTCTGGTTTCCTTAGGGCACTAACTTCTGGCAGGAGGAGAGCCATGCTGAGCCTGTAGCTAGGGGCTAGGAAAGGAGGGGAAGGCTGGAGATGTGTTAAGTCCTGGTTTGAAGGGATGGAGGTTTCTGAGGGGTGGGGAGGGAAAGCACAGGGGGATGTCTAGTTTGGGGAGCTGAGGTGGTCAAAAGAGAGAGCAGGGGATGGAGAGGGAATCTGATCTTTGGAAAAAGACCCCATGTTGTCTGAGGCCAGCTGGGAGTGTAAGGCTTCACTTGACAGCTCAATATGCTCTGAGGGCCTCTGCACCACAAGACTGTACCATAACAGTGTAGCCCTCACTGAGAAAGACGAGAAGTAATATTGCTACAAATCAGATTTTCTCTATTATCCTCAGAACAAGAAAGAATAGAGTTCCGCAAGGTGGCACCTCTCTATGGACCTGTCTCCTGTTTTTTTGCCTCATGGAAACTATTTATTTTCCTTTATTATTATTTATTGCTATAGTTTAATATTGCAGACATGACTGAATGGGTTTCTTTACACCTATAAAATTAATATTGTATATGTTAATTTTCAAGGCAACCTCATAAAACGTAATTTCCAAGTATGTTTTGGGCAATTACTGGTAGGAGAGGTTAGGCACATACTGTTGTGACTAAGAATGATCAAATTTTGTGAGTGTCATATGTTTCATCATAAATAGTGTTTTACTGACTAATTAAAACAATTCATCAGCTTAACAAACTACCATCCATGAAATTCTTCTGACAAAGCAGTCCCTGAAATTATGGTTGTTCGCAAAGCACCTCTTAACATTCAGAGGAAAATAATAAAAGCTCATTTTTTCCCCCTCTGCATCTATTAATCATTACCTAATAGGAGCAGAAAGCTAAACATTAAAGAAATATTTTAAACTGGATTTTTTGTTTCTCTATTTTCACTACTGCTGCATGTATCATATGGTTCCATGAGAACTGCATCTGTTGGCTAAATTAAATCTTTCAAACATAATATACGATCGTGGCAGTTTGAATCAGTCTATGACAATTCAATTGAAAATACTATACTCAGTAAGAATTTCTACTCCAAGGTTGGCTCCTTCATCAAAACAGACAGCTTTTTTGCATGGGATGCAAGCTATATATTAAGGACTAAAAATCATCCTAACATGCACTAAAATAAGAAGCAAGAACCAAACAGGCTTTGCAGAAGAGTCTGCAGGAGGCCAGGGGCCTGGACTCCAAAACAAAGTCCAGTAGAAGGCTGAGCCCATATTGTGCCCCCTTAAAGCTTTTTCCACTCCTTCATGAGCTAGGAAAAGTCCAATGCAGATGTTTGGGTCCCTGCATCCATACAATCTTCCTGCTGACGCAAGAACAATTTTATTATCAGCCTGAGCGTATCAAAGTTTTCCTTCTCTCCTAAGCCAAACACTTGTAGTCCTTCAGTGCTTTGCAATACTTATCTTTTGCTGTCTTACAGAGTGCTGGCATTGTAGGAGTAGGAAAAACCCTCCACATTAAATTCCAGAGTTATGGTACCCACAACAATAGTTCTGGGTAGGTAGCAGTGGTTAGACTGTACAGTAGGGGAAGGGAAACTTCTCCTTGACAGTAGTAGAATAAATCTTTCCAAAGCTTTTGGCAAGCCAGACATTAACACACACCATAGCGTTTTGGCAGTGTAACAAGGAAAAGGACCTCAAACCTACATAGCTAGGTCTGAAATGAGGTTGCAGGCTACGTCCAACCGGGGGACAGAGGAGACATCTCAGATACAAAGAATATAATGCCCTGAATCACAAACACTTCTTTGACAATTAAGGTGTCCTGATGCAGCATTAACTTGAAGATGGCTGTGATTTAGATGCTTAACCAAAATTCAGAGGACAGCTGCTCTCTTCCCAATCCTGCCTGTGAATCTTGGCCATGTAACTTACTCTTTCTGCCTTCATCTTTCCCATCTGTAAAATGATGCCTTTCTTCCTTTGGAATCCCTTTCAAGATCTGCAACTGATATCACTAGATAGTACTAAGTTTTTATTATTAATTGTTTTTTCTATTCTGATATGTATGAACTATTGCAGTAATTAAAGTCATCAGAGTTACATACTAAGTATATTGCAGCTCATGATGTAGAAATAGAATACGTACGCAGGTATGTGTGAGTTAGAATGCTTCTCTCATTATATTGGTATTCTGTAAAATTTCATTCTGTTTAAGCTATGTACCTGGACATATAACTATAGCTAGGAAACTCATCTATCATCCAGCCAGCAATCTATGCATCCAGTCTATCCAGTGAACTAAATGCTAGCTGCATTTGAAAAGTTTGAGGCACTTAATGGCAAATGTGTTAAAGCAACTAACAGGAACTACAGTTAGCAATGTGAATTTCTTGTATAATTCCTCCCTTCCTGGTCTGAATGTTCCTCCCAAGGTCACGTAACATTTTGTCAGCATGGGGTGCAGCATGTGTAAGGCACTTCCCCATGCCACCAATAAACTGAAATTACGAAACAATTCCTCTGGAGAAGGATCACTTAATGGATGGGTAAGACAATGTGAGGCCTCTGAAAAGATCCCAGAAGGCAAACCCGCTAACATCTGCTTTCCAACCACTTGCTGCAAGCAGGAAGGGAACCTTACACTCTTGAAAGAGTTTGGCAGTGTTATACATTAGTATTTTGCATTGAATCTTAACAACTTTTATTTCTTCAAATCTCTTGCGTAACAGGAGGGAACAGTGTAGAAAACCTAGAGTGAATGCAAGCAGCCAAGTGTTTCTCTGGCAGTAGGCCAAGTAGAGGTGGAAACTGGAAGCTGTCCACAGCACACAACATGGCATGAGAAGGAAATTGTTCCATGGCTCTTGCTGCAGTTTGGAAGTTGCTGTATGGTCCCTGGCTTCTAAGCCACATTTACAGCAATAAAAGATTTATTTTTTAAAATTTACTAGCTGAACTGAAAAACAGAAAGTCGTTTTTGACCTTTACATTTTTTAAGCATCTAATTTTGAGGAGATGTGAGGAAACGAGGTAATTTAACTTTCTTAAGGCAAATTGGGGCAAGAAATGCTATAGACAGCACAGTCTGTTCCAAATTCTGAACTTGTTCTCCACACACATTTTGGCCAGAATGACTTCTTCCCAGTGAATTTCCCAACTTTCTGTTTATACACTAGTACCAGCCATCTCACCTTAATTAACAGCAGCCCTAATCCTTTTTTAACAGTATTTTCTGGCTTTTAGTGTTGATGCTACATTCAGTCTCCCTTACTAAAATGCCGTCTTGCTTTTAAAGAAGTAGCCACAATGTAGGGCTATTACTTCAGTCCAACCCTCATTCAAGCAGATAATTGATTGAGATCGAGGCAAAACTTCATGTAAGGTCCATGGAGTTTGGTCCTTCCAAACTTTTCAGTGTTGAGGCAATAATTAGAGCCTCTGGAGATCGATCCATTTCATTAGACTTTGTCACAGTAGGAAAGTGTCAAGGCTTAAGAGGTCACCATGTCTTCCTTCCCTTCTCATGTCTCTGACCTGGGAAAGACATTACCAAAGGCATACAGCTCCACACGCTGGCTCCACACCAGTGTACAAGAAGGGTGGGTTGCTGAGACTATTCCAGCTAGTCAGCTCCCTCTCTGCTTTTCAGAAGACCAAGCCAGGATTATGCCTTCCTGACTTTTGTAGACTGTCTCAACATGGTCTTTTTGCATGGGGAATTTTTTTACAGGTGTATCCTTTCCTGTGGAAGGACAGTCCAAGTCACCAGCATGTTCTAAATTACCTAATTCTGGGGTTGTTCAAAAGTCCTGTACAAAGTGCCTTTCAGCGTGCTTTGATGCAGAAATTATTGGATGATATTCTTCAGCCATTACTATGCAGGAGGTTAGACTAGATGATCACACTGGTCTCTTCAGACATTAAAATAGATAGATCTATGAAAGCAGAAAAGCTGATTGTGTATTTCTTAACGTTCCTCCCCAACCTGCTCCTCAAAGCCCCCAGAACTTTCCGTTCCAGCCAGCAACTGAATAACCAGATCAAATGAGTCAAAACCACTGACAGAAATAAGCAAGCTTCTCTCACCTTCTTTCAAGTGTTTATATAGTTAACCTGCTGTCCTGGTTTCAGCTGGGATAGAGTTAATTTTCTTCTTAGTAGTAGGCATAGTGCTGTGTTTTGGATTTAGGACGAGAATAATATGATAATACACTGATGTTTCAGTTGTCACTAAGCAGTGCTCACACCAGTCAAGGACTTTTCAGCTCCCCATGCTCTGCCAGGTGCACAAGAAGCTGGGAGGGGGCACAGCCAGGACAGCTGCCCCAGCCTGCCCACAGGGCTATTCCATACCGTACGGCGTCACGCTCAGTATAGAAACTGGGGGAGCTGGCCGGGGGGCAGCGATTGCTGCTCAGGGACAGGCTGGTGAGCAATTGCATTGTGCATAATTTATTTTGTATATTCTTAATAATAATAATAATAATTTCTGCTGCTGCTGTCCTGTTAAGCTGTCTTTATCTTAATCCACAGGTTTTACTCTTTTTTTCCAATTCTCTCCCCCGTCCCACCAGGGGGGAGAGGGTGAGCGAGCGGCTGTGTGGTGTTTAGTTGCCAACTGGGGTTAAACCACGACACCTACACGCTTAGGTATCGCAACAAGTACCCGACAGTTTAATGCTTCTGGGGAAAATAGACGGCTGTCAGTAAATGAATCACTTTGGAAGACCACAGTTCCAGTAATGATAAAAATTCAGGGGAGGAATGGATGGAGGTGGGTGGGGAAGTGTGCTCTATGGTACTGGTTAAAGAATCACTAAAAAGATTTGTTCAGAATGTGGAGTGCCTTTGGAGAAGGTCATTTTCCATCAACTCTGACACTCCTCAGCTCAGAAATTGACAGCACTCTGAGGAGCTCATTGAAAAGTAAAAGCCGAAATACCATGGATGAATGAAAAAACATTTACAGATCTACAGCTCGCTGATATCTCTTTGTTCCATAACAGCAGTGATAAGATGTAGGAAAAAGGGAGATTTTATCAATGGAGAGACTAGACTCATTTATTAAGGAAACTGAGATACCATCTTAGCAGAGGATGCTGCAAGTGAAGCTGACAGAGCAGTGATGGGAGGGAAGGCGTAAAATATATCTGTCAGACAACAAGCAGGCACAGGTCAGGTACACAGTGTGTAAGAATGACCACATGCCCAGAAAAGAGCTGTGAGCGGATTCATCCTTCATCTTCTAAGCTCTCTTAAACATGAGACCTTGCCTTTCTTCACAGCTGGATGGTGCTAGTCTGTTCTTTCTGGAAGGATCTTCTGGCAAACCCCCAGAGCATCTTCCAGGTAGCTCTATGAGTAACCCAGGATGAATTCTTGCACCCTCAAACCCACTATCTTCTCCCACTTAGAATTTTGAGTCTTAATGAACCGAGCACTTAGCTGAGAAACAGCAGCCAAGCTCAGCCTTGCCCATGGCTTGTAGCCCTTCCCCTCTATTTACACCTTTCTGGGAAAATGGGCACACAAACAGGTTTCTGCAGGCTAGGAGAGGGGGAGAAGACACACTGCCTCAGCTACTGTCCAAGAGCATATTCTCACCCCCCAGTACACGTGAAGAACAGCTTTCACTGAGGAGCAGTTCACCTTGTATTTACTGTAGGTTTAAGTCATGCACACTGGCAAGTACTGCAGAGTAGTGTGACATGCAGGAATTTACACCTTAGCTCACTCTGCAGTAATTCTTGAGCCATCATCTATCCTCAATACAACACAACATTAAGCTTTTGTGTATAATGCTCAGCTCATGCCTTAGGGATGTTATTTTTTGCAATGCCTTCATGATACACAAAATAATCAGAAGTGATAGAAACCTGTTCTACAGAGCTACCTTTGAGGTGTTGAACAGTTTGGATCCTCGCTGTTAAACCCAACAGACCTAGAGCTATCTTTCTGTAGAGGACTCATAGCATCAGAATTACAAGGCTTTTAAATAATCCATTGTGAGCTCTGGCTTTCACTTAAGCAAAACCTCACCACTGACAGTTGAACTTGAATTCACAAGAAAGATCACCTGTTTATTTCCAAGACTGAGACAAATAGAGTCTATCTCAAGCACACAAACAGATTTGCCTGAAGTGTTTGTGCACGTGTATATATGTGTGTGTGTGCATGCACACAAATTAGGTGGTACTGCTTGCATACATAATTGAGGAGAGTGTTTATATTTTAGCAGGCTGCAAGATTGCAAGGTAGGTTTGTCATCATCAGCAAGACAGTCAGGTCCCTACCTGTCTGGTTGAAAATTGAAGAATGTCCTTATCAAGGGCATATTTGCTTGGGCATCAGTTTTCCCCACCTCCCTCTGAAGCCTACACAATCCTGAATTGGCTATGAATGCTTAACAGTAATGGACAGAAAAAGGAGGAAATCAAGTGGGAGTTGAGGGGCTCAGGATCTTGCACGCATGGTAGGGAAAAGTGGGCACTCTAGTCCATCAGAATAGCTCAGGCCAGGGTGTTTTTGCTGTCCAGGCTCCCTTTATGGCATGTGAGGGTGTGAGGAATCTTCAAATAGCAATTCTAGCAGTCAGTTAACAAGGCAAGGAGTTACAAAAGGTAACAAACAGGATAATAGGAAAGTCTTAAATGCTTCCTTTTTTTCAGGGTTCAGAAAACTTAGTCAAGCCTGCAACAGGAAAGTAAATTCAACCTATCTCATGTTAGGTGCTCAAGTCTGTTTGTGGCTCTAGCTCTTAGTAATGAGAACCTCAAGAATCAGATCCTAAAAAAAGCAAAAGGGAATAAAACATCGAAACCTGACCTTTTAAGTGAGGCTTACTTCATTTTAGGTGTACTTCCCTGATATTTATTTTCCTGAATATTTCACACATACGCATACTGAATGAAGAGCAAAAATAGGCACACATGAGAAGAGAAGAGATGTCTATTTTGACAATGTCGACTTCGTTACAGTTCCATACACTGACTTGGGGATATTGATTTCAGTCTATTTATACTTCTGCCTCAAGTGTTTTCAACAAGGTAATTTGCCATGAGACATAAACTGAAGCAAATTAGGTTTCATTTTGAAAGTCCCCTTGCTGTCTATAGATTTAACAAGAAAACCTATGTCATAAGAAGAGCCAAAATGATGGACTTGAGTGAATATATCTATAATTTTTAAACTTCAGTGTGTTATTATACATACATATGGGCATCATATGATAGTTCTTAAGCCTAGAAGACTGCAGTTACAGGATAAGGCCATATGTCCAACTGTTTCGGATTTTAGCAGAACGGTTTAAACTGTTAACAGATGCATGCTTAGTAGCTGGCTGGACTGAGGCTTATGGTTCCAAACCTGAGGTCATTCAAATCAAACATTGCAATCCAGAAGAACTGTCTGTATTCCTAACTAAAACCACAGAGAAAAAGAGTATAGGTGTAGTTAATTGATTTTTTTTCCCAATGCTTTTATTTGACCAGTCCCTGCACCAGTTATAATATGACGTACATACCTGAGAGTGTTGGTAATATTGCAAGGACATCTCTTGTTGCATTTGAGGCCATAAAATCCTTCTGGACACATTCTTTCTTGGCAATAAATCCCTTTAAATCCAGGGTCACACATACACGCTCCATTTACATGATAACACTTTGCACCATTTTGACAGTCACATCTTTGGGCGCACTGAAAGCCGTATGTCCCAATAGGACATTCTTCTTGACATCTGCAATGAAATATGCGAGACAGGATCCAATCAAATGCTAAAGTCTAGTCTGCTTATGACTTTTACACAGGAACGTTTGTATTAATGAATTAAGTACAAAATCATTGCTTTTTTTTAAGTAATATACTGTGAACTGATGATATCATCGGAGTGATGTGATACCTTGGGCATGTAAATTGCTGTTAACTGAAAGTGCATTAATCTCTGTCCAATTATAGCCTGCAAAATTTGCATTAGTTAATATTACCTTAGTTAACAAAGTGCATTCTTGTTTCCTGGACTTTGACAATTCCATTCATCAACCATAAGAAGTAGATATATAGTAAGATACTCGATTAAAAAAACCCTCATCTGTTTGCTTTCTCTTTATTACAGAAGGATTGTGCACCTTCTTTAAAAGCATACAGTCCTCTTAGTGACGATGAGGATTGAAAGGGAATGTGGTCTATTAAGCAATATTGAGTAAAGAGTTCTTCAGCAATGTACAGTTTTACTTTCCCTCTATGCCGTCATTGCACCAGCTTTATGCCAACTGCGAGAAAATATACTCCTTTTTCTTTTGTGTGTGTTCTGAGTAACTAAAGCTCAAATTTGCTTTTCATCTCTTACTCCAGGGATGCTCAGTAGTATAAAATCTCAAGACAAATCACTTTCACACTCCTTAGTGTAGTATCTTCTCCAAAATTGCCAACATTTTTAATATTTGATACATATAAAAATGGAACCTGCAAACACTATACACAGATTGTTTTAAATTGCACCTTCCTTGCACCGTTTAAAATATTTCCCTCCTGGATACACTATGAAATCTGCCAAAAAGTCTGTTTCATTGTCCTACACAGCCCATTTAAGTGTTTGTAATATTTCCTACTTTGAAAAGCTCAACTAAAGTCCTAAAGAAAGCAACTGATTCTGCGCTTGACATAATTCAGTGGTTTCAAAATTCTGCAATGAGTCAGTACTACAGTTTACATGATCCACCGTGAAATGCAGATAGGCCTTTTGAGTTAATAAAAAAAGAAAAAGAAGCCCAGAAAAGCCCAATTCCCTTATCGCATGGATGCCAGATATTGGAAATTGCCTATCAGCATTAATTTAATCCAGAGCATTGATTAAAGTGTATACTGTAAACTCAGTGGATAGAGGCAATTGTTAAATGTCTTTCTGCAGGTCATTTCACAGCTGGCAGGTGAGAGTTAATATAATGATCAGTAATAAAAGATTAATGTGTGATGCAAGCCAGGCAAAACTGCAGTGAACACAGTCAGTATGAGGAGCATTACTTTTGCAGCTTAGATTATCACATTTTACTAAAAATAAATGAACAAAGCAAAAGGCCTAGCTCGTGATTTAATTGCAGCAAGCATCAACACAGTTACTAGTTACACAGTCCAAGTTCAGGAGTTCATATGAGACCCAAAGAGAGAGGAGCCTGTGAGAGAGGAGGGGAAAGGGCCCAGAGAATCACCAGCGGTACGGGCTGCTGGCCCTGCTGCTCTCAGGATAGTTCAGCTGCAAAGGAAATAACCAGCAAAGAACGGGTAACATGAGGACTGAAACACTTAAAGCAAATGAAATGCAATGAAGAACATATTAAGATGCCTTATGTCTCCATTGCTGTAAACAGCTCTACTAGTTAGCAGGAGAGCACTGTACTCAACGAGATGAATACTTAGTCAATAGTGCACTATATCATTCTATATTTATAGAAGATGAAGCATTACCTAGCAGGGAGAAAAGCATCTGGAAATGAAATATTGACGACCTAATCCATTTACATAATTAGCCTTTTTCTACTAACAATTTAACTAACTTATTTATTTGGAGATCAAGCAGCTACCACTAATGAATTTTATACAAAGAATACTAATAATGACTCCTCTGGAACATAAGAATAATCACAGCAGGAATTAGCTTTCTACTTAAACATCTTTCCTTTGCAACATATCAATCTAATGTGTCCATAGCACCATTAACAACCAGATACATTGTTCAATTAAATTGCAAAATGAGCTGCTAAGCCCTAGTTATGTTTCTTGTTTAATTTACATTGCTTTCTGCCTATCTGGGGAGATTCGTATTATAATATCCACTGAACTTTAATATGTACTATAATTATTTGGGTTGGGATAGGATAATATGGCTGTCACCTGTAGAATTAATGGGAGCAATTTCTCAAAATATTAAACATAAGACAGCCTGCTTAACAGATTAACTTAGTACATACACCTACATTTTTTCCAGATAAATGTTTTTCATGAATAACGCTGTAAAGTTTTTTAGGCTTTTCCGTTTGTTTGTTTTGGAACAGTGATCACATTTATGTAGCACAGACAAATATTAACAGCCATCCAAAATACACTAACCTGGAGATTGCCATTCTGTTGATAAAAGATAGAGGTACAAACACCACAACAAGAGAGTAAGTCTGCTCATAGCGTTATAACAAGCGTGGTATTTATTCTGTTAAGACTCAATTTTTAGGTTTAATGGCAATATGGAAAACAAAGCTAAAACTGTATGTTCACTTTTCCTGTCAGCTTTAGACACCCCATCCACAGCTCCTAAATGTGCTTCTGCTATTACTCCTTTCCAGTTTGTAAAACATTCATTTCCATGACATATCCACTCATTCTAGCACAGCACAAAGCTTCCTGCAGTTATTAATAGTGCTTGCCCATTTCCTAGATATTTAGTGCAGTGCCACTTCCTGGAAAACAGGTAGGGAACAAAGTGTGACAATTACACTTGCATAGACCTTTATGACCATTCCAGCTCCACAAATATTTATCTAACTACATGTTATTATCTTCTGCACAAGACTATGAACTGCAGTATTATATAGTACTTATTGAAAATTTTAAAAGATGATAGTAGAGAAAGGGTGTTTACATTTTTATTGTTGTTATTCACAATATCTGTTATTATTGAGAACATTTTTTCAGTGCCTTGTAAAATTTTTAAGAAACCACTATTTTGTTGTGCAGCAGCATTCTCCTGCTATACTTGCAATTATACTGTAACACTGCAACAGTTGCACAAGATCCAGAAAGTAAAATAGACTTTAAGTTAAAATGGTGCTGACTAATCTGTCCCATTGTCCATGCTGTATGACCACACAACCAAGGAAAGCAATTTAGACTTTTTAAAGACCTTGTGCCTGCTCCTGCCCTCACTGAAATCAATGGGCAATCTCCCGTTAGCTAACTGTAGCTAACAGCAAGGTAAGGGTATGCGTGCCCAAACCATTACAGGCAACGTGCTCTCCTAGCCCGAGTGCGAGGCAGAACTCCAACTGACTACAATGGGCCTAAGGTTTCACTTCCCTTATCGAAGGCTGATTAAAGCTGAGAGATAAAAACGTCTTAACTTTCTGAGAACCTGTTTGAAAGGTGGGAATTTCTAGGCTAATGCAGCTTTTCCCTGCTGCTAGAAAAGCTTTCTGAATGGCCCGTTTCCCTGACTTTTTCCTGGTCTCATTCATCCTTCCACACGCCTGCATTTCTGCTCTTCCACCTCTCCCTTCAGCGTCTATCTTTTACTTCCCTGTTCCAGGAGGGGGAAGGTGAGCCATTCCTAAGGTTTTTGTTTGGGTGCAGCTCCACAGTGAGACCTTCCCTTGGATTCTTTTGCACATCTTCCAGCTGACCATGCTTTATTTTCTCCCCACCTGCTTCTGTCTTCCCCAGCCACATCTCTCTAGAGAGTCCAAATCTCTCTGACTTTTCTCCAAGTACAGATCTGAAGAGCCCACACTCCCACTTTGCTCAAGTACAATTCTTGTGAACTCTTGTCAGGTCTGTCCTGTAGTGCTTCCTCTGCTCAGTCTCTCCCTGAGCCACCTTCTCCAGCCCCTCTCTAAGGGGGATCAGTGGCAAAAACCTCTGCTTTTGTCAGCAGGCAGAACTAGGTCTTCTGCTTTCTACTTGCCACCTCCTTTCCTCATCCCCAAAGGTCCTTCCTCTACTCTTACTCCCAGAGTGTGTAAGTGTTGCAGGCAGTCCAGCAACTCCATTATTGTTCTTTCCATGTGCAACATGCCTGTAGCAAAGCCAGCTCTTCTGCTGCATGCCCTCCCTCACGGCTGGGGGCTATATTGGCAGCTGAGCAAAGAAGCTGGCTCAGCTGCAGGCTGCTGGCTGGGAGCTCCCGACAGCTCTAACGCTGTTGATTCACCTACAGCCAGAAATCGATCTAGGTCTGCAACAACCAAATGAGGAGACCTACAGGGCCTCTGTCAGCTTTCCTGAGCACAGCCAGGACTGGGGACGGCTTGCGATTGAACTGTGGTCACCAGTATAAGTGTCCAGGCTGCACAGTTGCTGCCTTCAGTGACATTGCCTCCAAAAGGAGAGAAAGAGAAAGCTTTGGTTAGCAACAGTAATCATATGGTACTCTATGGCTGAAATCACTGTCTCCAGATGGAGGATGGGGGAAGAGAGACACACCAATGTCTTCTCCACTAAACTAATTTGAAATAATTGCTATTTCCACCATATTCAACCACATGCAAATCCTGACATAATCTCCAGAGCCCCCTTCAATTACCGCTGTTGATAAAATGGAAACAAGGAACTTCCACATTTAATGGGAAAGAACATGGCCTGCTGAACCCCAGCACAGTGTTGAAGGTTGGTCTGTTTGTGTGCTATAAAGACTTGCTGATTGCACAATGAAGCAAGAAATGAGAAATTCCAATGAGCTTTGCTGCATAAAAGTAAAATTGTAGCATATGTCAGTGTACCGATACTAGCTTATTCTAGCTAATAAAAACCGGAGATTGGGGAAAGGGCTTTAGCATAGCATACACTAGTGAGCCATGCTCACAGTCTCAGGAAACCCTGGTGACGCAGTCCAAGCCCCGGTGAAAAATGCATATGAAAGCTTGTTTACCTGCAGCTTCCCCACCACTGTTAGCCCTGCTGGCAGGATTAGCTGGAGGGCTAAGCCGACACGTGTTACAATCCCACCTTGACTTTGCTGTGTAGTCATTTTGCTAAATCCATGACACCTTTGTAAAACAATATCATCTGCTCTGATCGATTTATGGGTGACGGCTCTTTATAAATTTTCAGGATTTATCACCTTTTGTTGGTGTCTGAGATGGATCAGTGCTGCAGCAGCACAGAGGGGCTGAGGCAAACATTAAACTGCTGCATTGCTTACTCTTGAGGATCTTAACGTGTATAAATATAGTTCATTTACATATCTTGTAAACATGTAATGCTCTCTATTAAATTTATCACTGTAAATATCTAAATTAAATTTAATCCATTAAATTTTAAAAGTTATATTAAAAAA
This sequence comes from Scopus umbretta, assembly GCA_013400535.1. Taxonomy (NCBI): domain Eukaryota; kingdom Metazoa; phylum Chordata; class Aves; order Pelecaniformes; family Scopidae; genus Scopus; species Scopus umbretta. The sequence goes on along the minus strand of VZTL01051417.1, from coordinate 70,175 downwards.
ACCCTGTAAATGGAGAGCATTGCAATAAAAAGTAATAACTTTGCCACATTTATAATGCTTGAACTGCTTCAGAAGGATGAACCTAATCTGAGCAATAGAAACATAACATCATTTTTCAGGGAGTAAGATTGTCCTAGAAGGGATATAAATATTGCCAATTCATGGTTAAAACTAAAGGCTTTGAGGTTTTGATTTTTACCTGTCTCCGATATAGCCAGCTGTACAGATGCATTTTCCTGTCACAGGATCACAGTGTCCTCCGTTGTGGCACGGACAGTCCTGGCTGCAGTTAATTCCAAATGTTCCAGGAGGACATGGCTGTGCACACACCAGCCCCTGGTAAGGTTGCAGAAAGAGCAATATTTCAGTCAACATTCATAATGCAATAAATTTCTATATGCAGCTTGGATATTTATTGTCCTTCTTGCTAAAACTAGATCTAAGTGTAGCAGCAATATTTTCTCAGTTTAAGATGGGCTAAAGGCAGTCTCAGAGTTCTGCTACCAGAGTAAATGCCTGACTACCCTATCTGCAGACAGGATTTTTCTCACCACTGATAATTCTCTTCTTTGGATCTCCCCTGTAAACTGCAGCTGGGGTGGCAGGATATTCACTGCCCCTTGAATAGACACAGGAAGGCTTGGGAGAGGTTAAAGGCAACCAGAGAAGGCTACAAAGTTGCATATGTGCTGAAGGTTTTTTTTTTGCTTGTTTTTTTTGTGTGTGAAATAGAGAGTCAGAAAGGAAAAGAAGAAAAAAGAAAAGGACCTACCCTGGGTGTCACAAAGTGAACATTTGGGAAGAGGGGGATTGTGAAAAAGACTGCACTGGGAGGATGAAGGGATAAAGTTTTGCTAGTTGTGATAGTCTATGATGAGGTGCCCTGTTCAGACAGCCCCACTTCATCCAACCATGAAGACGACCATATCCAACTGCTGGAAGAGTCCTCTACTACTCTTCAGATCCTATCTACTTCATTCCCTCTACTCTCATCCAGCCCCAACACTCAGCTCTTCAAGCAGCACAGAATGGCATCTGCCAGTGCTTTGTCTAAGCCACGGAGGAGGCAGGATGGGAACAACAGACTGGGACAGTGGCAGAAAGCCATCAGCAATGACATAGAAGCAATCTGATTCTCCACATCAGCAGTACAGCAGCCTTTTGGCCAGAAGAAGTGATTTTGCAGTGGAGTATCTGCCTAATCCCTGAAGGCTGGCTAGATGCATCATCCAACATCCTCCCAGATCCTTATCCCCAATCTTGGAGCCATATCTCAGTCCCTGACCTGCCTCAACTCCGCATCTCAGTGTCTACCTCCTTCCCCCCTGTTGTGGTTTAACCCTGACTGGCAACCANTAAACAACTGAAACCAGGACCCCCCCTTTTATGCTCCCAGCCCTCTGCTCTCCGGCCTCTTTATTCCAGTTCACCCAAAATCTTTGTTGCAGACTCCTTTTTAGTCCTCTCCTTCACCTGGACCCAAATCCCCATGTCTGAGTTGCTTCCTCCTTCCCCTCCCTGCTTAACCATCCCTGATAGTGAAGAGAAGACTGACTGTCATTCTTGGTTGTGCACTCTGGCACTGCTCATCAGGAAAAGCAATTGCTGGGCAAGCCTTCTTCCAGCCATTCAGCCCCAAGGCAGAGAATGCTTACCATGGGTTGTGTCTTTGGAGAATTTATCTGCCAAAGTCAGGTGGTTTTCCCCCAAGTATCACATAATGTCCCCTGCCAAGTATTTAGGCCTTACAAGGATTTTCCGAGACTTTCTTAGAAGTTGTATGAATGTTTCTTCTGTGAGCAAACATAAAATCTGAGGCTGGCATCCAGCTGAGTAACTTCAGCCAAAACAAGTCTGGCAGTGCTGTGATCTGAAGATGGGGTCCCATAATGGAATATGTTTGGCAACTGTAGCAAGTGGTGCTGCTGCCAGTGCCATGCACACTGCACAGTGTTTGACAGAAACGGTGTTTTTCTGTCCCTGTTATTATTTTGTTTTAATCTCTCAGAAGTCTTATTTCTCTAACCAAGCTCCAGGAGCTCTGAGTTTTGAACAAGGCGCAGATTAGACAAAACTTATACAAAACATAAACCAGGAACATAATGGCTGCTTTCTCTCCCTGGGGTTCTCACTCAACAGTTTGGCAAGTTTAGCAATATCAACAGCCCCAAAGTGGAGAGGCTGCTCTCCCATGTAATCATAAAACAGATACTTCAAGCCTTTCCTCACCAGTGATAGGTGGCTCCTTGGCTGTACAATAGACTGGTTGGCCTCAGTTCAAGAACATTTGCATTACAGTGTTAAAAAAACTGGTGTCTCTGGACTTGAGTAATACACAACACTATATATCAGAAAATGTAAGTATCCATTTATCTTGATAATAAATACTTTCTCTCTTCACGTCTCAAAAGGAACAGGATTTCTATCAACAAATGATGAGAAAGCAATACTCTGTGATGCATCCCCCCAGAGCCAAGAGAATCTTTAGGCATACTTTTTGCATTAATATGTACTAAGGGAATCCAAACCATCCCTCTCTGGAGGATCAAATGTCAGACTGACGTTTTCTGCTGCTTATACATCTAATCAGTAAAGTTCACCCCATCAGCACCTTTTTTAAGGCCCTGATCTCATCAGTTTCTGCTTTTGGCATTGTTTGCTGTAGTATTACTATTTGTAGTATAGAAAAGATTTTTTTTCTGCTCTGTTTTCTTACACACCCCCATGTTTAAAATCCACACAGAAAGAAAAATAGACAAAAATACAAATGGTAGTTGCTTCATAAAGCCCAGAGGCAACAAGAAAGAAGTGATTAGCAGAATGTGTTTGATTAACATGGTACCATGATGCAGAGCCTTGAGAATGGGATCTGGGACCAAATAAGGTGTGTTGACAGTGACAAATGTTCTGTCATGTAAGGAAACATTGCTGTTTTCCTGAGCACAGAGATCTAGCCCTTCAAAAGTGTTGCTGAGAAGCATTGTAAATCCTAAATTTAACTCCTCTCCCCACTTCCTGAGAGCGCTTGGAGAATTTAATACTGCAAATGAGAAAGATGTATAGAATTAAACCTGTAAATTGTTAATGAGGCCCTAAAGCAGCCACCCACTAACTCCCACAGCTGCAAAGACACAGAAGTGGAAAAAGCCCAACATCGTAGTATGCTGGAAGCTACGTTTTGTTGACTAGTTCAACAATATATGCTGTTAGTCATCATCTTCTTGGTGAAAAACCCACGGGACAGTAAAATCTCACAGGACAACATTCGTATAACTTGTGCTTCTGGGAGAGTCTGCGCTGGGTGGGAAGAAGCAGGAGGAAGGAAATACTACAAGCAATGAAAGAACCAGGCTTTGAAGATGGCAGATCCAAGGAAGAACCTAAGAACCCTAGAATTTCCTCCTATTCAACTTGTTGCCTCCCCTTGCATATCCCACAGGCAACCAAGTCCCTAAGGGAGCTGAGTTGCTGTTAATAAGCCTACCCGAGGAAAGGCTAAAAGTCTCAGCTCATCCAGCAGCAATAAAATCCAATTGGATTTGCACTTGTATAAATCCAGGGAGAATTCTCTCCTTCCAACATGATGGTATACTCAATACATACGTGCAGCCTCAAGCCTCAAAATCAGCAAGTGCAATTCCTGATGTCAAAGAAAGACCAGCCATGGTGTGAAATAAAATGAATGCTGTCTAGCAATCCCATCTTGCTTGCTCGTTTACAGCCCACTCATGTCTCACTTCCCAAACCATTCCAACCACAAAGAGTTAAAAATATAGCATGAAAAAATATATTTTTCTGTCTCTGTGTATTGAATTACCAGCTTTTCATTAAAACCCTGGAGATACCCTTTATACTTAAAATCTCAACATTTACAAGCTGAATGCTTTTACTTATAATTTCAGTTTCTTTCCCCAGAATACTTGATCTCTCTCTTCAATTTTCAGTTACGCTTGTTTCAGACATCAATTGTTAACTCCAGGGTTTCTCTGGGGACACAGCAGCCAACAACAGAGTTTTCAGGAAAGTCTCTCTGGGCCACTAAAAATGCAGAGAAGAAACTCCAAGCTGTAAGGAACAGGGCAGAAGTGGCCAGAATACATGACCACAGATGCTGTGCAGCCCCAGTGCTGTAGTTCTTCTTTAGGGTCTATGCTGCATCCTAAAAGACCTCTAAAAACCTCCTGCTCTATTCTGATATTCTTAGATGTCTCCAGCGTTTTTTTTAACTTGGCGAAAAAAAGAGAAAACTCCTGATAAAACACGGGTAAGGAAGAGTACAGCAAAACAACTCAGATCCTCAGAGATACAGGCATGCAGTAGGTAAGGGGAGGTGAAAAAAAAATACCCTAAAAGTAGTATTTTTATGTTAATCACTTTATCAATCACTTCTTAGTGGTAGTGCCAGAGTGGACTGATAGGCTCTCAAAAATACTTGAATTGCTTCCTTTATGCTTTAGCTTCAGTACCCTTCAGGAAAGTACCTTTTCTTTGTCTCCACTGAATGCCAGTTGAGGTTAAGGTGCCACATTCTTACTTAAGTTTCTGAAAAGTTTTGCCTGCTTTGTCATTTGAAATGGAATAACATCATCACCACCTTTGCTATGACTGGCCAAGTTAGAAAGACTAACTCTCCAGTTAGAGAGAGATCTTCCATACACAGCTTCCACCAAAAATCATGGGCAGCAATGTTCTTCTCCTATGCCTGATAGCCACCAGAATCTCATGGTTGGTACTTTTTAACAAAAAGCAGCTTCGTGATCGAATGGAGGCAGCATTTGCTGCACTTATCTAAAGGAACATCAACATCTCTCTAAGCCCTTACATGTTTCAACAGCTATAAGGTCCACATCAGAAGCCATAGTTGTATGATGATCTTCAGGGTCTTCCACGTATTAAAATAAAAAGTCACAGTACTTGCATGCATTAAAATCCAGCAAGATTGCCAAGAGACTAATTGTCAGATACAGGAAAATGCCAGGAAATTTAGTACAGTTAAATGGTATGTAGGCCTGTGAGACCTGGCAAACCCCAGGAGAGTTAAGTATTACATTATTGATAAAGTTGAGGACTTCTAAAGTGTTTGGCTTTGCTTTCTTGACACAAAGGACTAAAGGTTAGGGCAATTTGCTCTCTCCAGTGCAACCCCTGATGCAAGCAAATCTATTGCAATCAATGGGAATTATGCGCAAGTATGGACAGGGCACTGAACTGGTCTCCGTGTGCTCTGTATAGTCCTGCTTTAACGACTGCCTGAGTCACTGCATTCCCCCTGGCTTCTTCCTCCCCCTCGCTCCCGAGGGGGAGCCAGGACAGTGCTTCTGACAACGTTGAGCTGAGCTTTGAGCTTCCTGTCCCGTGTGAGGGCAGTGTGTAAGGGTGCAGGGAATATTCCAAGGAACTGTAATTCAGAGACAATTTTTTTGGCTCTTCTCCCACACAGAAGCATAGTGAGTAGTCACTGCCTGGTTCACTGTGGTTTGTTTAACTCTATGATGGTAGCTACCAGTCACAGACTGGTGGCCTGTCTGTGTTCAGTGCTGGGTACACATAACAAATTGTGGTCCCTGTTTCAGAATTGTTAGAGCCTCGTGACAAGAAATAGCAGATGTGCATCACAAGCACACAGAGAAGGCGTCTGCTGAGACAGTGAACAATTAACTTCCTATTCCAACCTCTAAATGAGGGATGAGTATGAACGAACTACACACCATCCATCCAGGAGGACAGGAGCACTCTCCAGTGATGTGGTGGCAGACTCCCCCGTTCTGGCAAGGGCAGCGCAATTCACACTGAGCTCCGTGACTGCCTGGCGGACAGCGCTCTTCACACCTTTGTGGAGAGAGGAGAAACAAAAACCAAAGAGACCATTAAAAGAACTTACAGGAAACAGTAAATGAGGAAAATCCACAACACAGGTCATCATGGGAGTCCTTATGCAAATTATGAAACCTCAGTAAGCCTCATCTGGCATTATCAATTAGCCAAGATTTCTTTTATTTCTGCTGGGGTTATTTATGCACCACGGATCCAGTCCTGTAAGGCTGATGAATGCGTGTAATCTTTATGCACGTATCAAATTCCACCCATCTCAACAGGACAACTCATATCCATTAAAATAGCCCAGGAAAGTAAGTGTTGCAGGGTGAAGCCCTCAACGTGAATTATGTGACCTGGCAATAAAAGAAGCTGCAAATAGGATAAAAGGATGGGATCAAAACATTTGAAATTTCTCCAGTCACTACTAAATGTTAACATTTGCAGTGTATAATGGACTGGCAAGAACTCAGCATCATTTAAAGGCTGTTTAAGCTCGTTGGGTCTCTCTCAGTACTCATGGGGGGGCAGCGTAAGGCTAGTCCCTGCAGAAACCAGCGTCTCCTACATTTGCACATTGGTGCTTTTCAGCATCACTTCCTTCTCTAATCCCAGGTTCTGAAAGTAGAGCAGGTTCTTCCCCTGACTGACTACCCTCTGATGAGGATGTTCATACGACATATAGGTGGCTGGCCCCGCAGTACTGCTGAGACTCATCATACTAATGTCGACGGAAGTCGACGGAACCACTCCTGATAATAAGCAGAGTCTTTCACAGTGAGCGTTTCCAGGACAGAACAGAGGTCACAAGTCTATGAGGAAATCAGGTACTAAATAAAAGGTTCAAAAGACATATCACTTATTTATGAGGGTTAATATTGTCTTTATATTTTTACCTTCCCCTTCAGGCAGGTCAACAAATAATATTAGACAGCAAAAGTATTAAATCACCTGTAATAGATCTCCAACCAAATTCAGTGACTAAATTCTCTTTCCCCCTTAAATAATTTTGAAAACCATAATTACTTCTGAAACTACTGAAAGATCTCTAATGAGAACTGATGTTACACTGTGGGCAATTTTAAACAGGGAACTATTGCTTGCTGTCCTAAAATTAATATGCAGATTTTGTGAATCCTACTGGTAAACTTTCAGTGTGGTGGATGGGGATTTAGCTACATGGTTCTCGTTAAAGTTAATAGGAGTCACACCACTAAATCCCTGCTCACTATGCTAAAAATTTACCCCCTAGATAGTAAGCTGATATAGTTAACAGTAATGCCTCCTCGGTTAGATTGAAAGTCAAATAAATTTGATACTGCACTGGACTCCTAATGAGTTGAATGTCAATTGCTTATAAAAACTCAACTGTAATTTGGATTGTATTCACATCCTGAAATTAGGAACAAGTACAGTTGTTGTACAAGCTGGAAAATACAATGGATTTTTAAGTTCACTTGAGCAGTAAATTTTATTTTATTTTGTCATGCAGACAGCTGTAATTAGCAGTAAAGGAGATTTCCTTTAGTCTCTCTGAAATTTTGTTACCTGATTCCTACAATGGAAAGTGTATAATATAGAGGTTGTGTAAATTCTGCCAATTACTCATTGCATTACAAGCGGTCAAAGCAAGGCTGTTAAATGATGCGGAGTAAAATGCACCTATTGTTGAACTTACAGTACCCCCGTGTATCCAGGAGCACAGTGACATTCTCCCGTTTTATGGTTGCAGGTAGCTCCGTTGTGACATTGGCATTTAAACTGGCAGCCCTTGCCGTAGCTCCCCGGGTCGCAGAGCTCTTCGCAGCGCCATCCCTGGTAGCCATCCGCGCAGACGCAGGCGCCCGTGATGGGGTTGCAGAGCGCCTCGTTCTGACACTGGCAGCGGTTGCTGCAGTGGGGTCCCCAGTGCTCGCTATCGCAACCTGGAAAACATACAGTCATTTCCCAAGATGATCAGGGAAGCGCGTGCCAAGCATCTCCTCTCAGTCTCTTATGCTTAGGTTGGCAAGCAGGCAGCGGCACTGTTCGTACCAGGAACTTTCTGAAGGGCCCTCAAACTTTCTAGAACTACCCCCCGATCCTGCAATGTACTTTAGCATGCAAGGAGACAACACCACTAGTTATATACCTAAATCTGAGGACTCGTTTCACACCCTTATTGGATCAGGACCTAAATCTTTTAATATCCTGTTTCTTAGTGCTCTTAGATAGCTGGAAGGAATGAATTTATAGTGGAATTAGATGCAGAGGATCACATCCTGACTGCAGTGTAGTTACTGCCAGGTAGTATTGCCAAGCAAACCCTGTAGGTTTAATAATGTCATCAAATATTGTTTCTTTGCACTGTTCCCATAAGATAATAAATACGATAATCTAAAGAAGGCTTCCTCCTTTGGTGTTGCTTTTTTTGTTGTTTGTTTGTTTGGGTTTTTTCTGGAGTAAATAGATGGTAGTGAAGAAAATAACACTGGAGATGGGATTTTACGAGGCTGCTTAAACCAGGCTTAGGGCTGAAGGTTTGGAGTGTGTACGTCGGGCAATTTCTGTGCTAGTAACAGTACGTACTAGCATTACAGAAGGGCCCCAAACCCTATGGCCACTGCCACGGAGGAGAGGTTCCCTACAGAATGCATTAAAGCACAGTGAGAACCCTTAACATGACAATCCTGCCTGATCCCTTCTCCTTGTTTGTGGACCATATGCAGGATGAGAGAGGGAAGCCAGCATTACAGAAACAGCTTGATACTGATTTGCTATAGAAACAGCAACCAGCACCTGCAAAACACCCATTTAAGATGCATGCATACCAAACAGACAGCTCAAAGCAGTCACCCAGAGGTTAAGGTTTCCTCAGTAGATGGTCGGCAGAAAAACAAGGATTTTGTCAGTAGTCCTACCTTCTGCTTAATAGCCTTTCAATACAGCTATGTTAAGGGTGAAGAAAATCATCACGCTATTCAGAATAGAGCTGCTGGCAAAATCCCTGGTGAAGACACAGCTACAGATCATTTTCCAGGTACGGTTGGTTGTGCTCAGAGAGCTGGTTTCTATTATACCAACAGCTCTTCTGCTAGTGTAAAATCCACTGCCATGCAGGAAACGAATGTGTAATCCCAGCCACAGAGCTGTCTTCACAAACTCTTTTATTTGCAAACATGTAAACTAATCCCCAGGTGACACTCGCTGCTTCTCGGGCCTGGATCTCTGTTTCCAGACTTAGCAAGGTAAATGTAAAGCCCACTTAAGCCTGAAGCTCTTGTCCTAGAAATTTCATAGCCCTCCCCTTCCATGGCACATGGCTATAAACCCACACCAGACAACTGTGTCTGTCAGTTAATTTTGGCAATCTTTTTGTCCTTCTCCTTGAGAAGTGGGATAGTCATTGGTCAGTCTGAGGATGTTCAGCAGAAAAAGAAGAGACTTTACTCAACTAGCATTGCTGATTACCAATTTAGAAACCTGTGTTTCTTGGGCAACAGTGTTAAAGGCCAAAATAAACCCACGAGAAGACAATTCCAAGGTCTCCAGAAGGATCTGCAGGGTCTTACAGGATGCATGTGCAGGGAGAGATGGCTTTGTATCCCGCAGAAAGCAGGGCATGCAACATACCCCTGTGCATCATCCTGCTTGAGCCTCAGACAAGATATTTTATTGCTTTGCCTCATTTTTCCCACAGCTGTAAACAGGGATGATAGTTCCTCACTAACACCGCTGGGAGCCAAGCAAACAAAAGCTTACTCTTTATAAGTCTTAAATTATTACTGAGAATCTGTGGAAGGAGATGATCTATCTTTATTTCACATAGACATTCGCCAAGACTCTGTAAGCCTTCTGGGGCAGGGAGCAAATCTGCTGGAGCTGATGGAGTTTCCCAGCAATTTCTGTTCCAGAAACACTGATTTGTTTTCTGCAGAACTTGAACATCAAGGGATGCAGTTCCGCATCTCCACAAAGGGTACAGATCTGAACCATACAAGCATAGCCAATAGTCCTTTGCATGGGGAAGTGGAATGCAGGAATCAGACTTAACCCTCCCTGCTTCAGGGACTTGATTCCTACCTTACCACACCTCACATTAAAGCCCTGACTGCCAAACTGTGTGTTGCTCTGGGCTGATATAATTCCAGCTGCAATTAATTTCCTTAATATGAATAAATAACACTCATTAGACATTGTGACTTATATCCTTGGTCTTCCATGTCTCAGGTGAGTGCTCCAATCATCAGATTTGTCTGCTCGGTTTGTTTTTCACTTTGAAAGAAAGTGAAGGGGAAAGCAAACCTTTTATTGGAAGGGAAAACCACTTCCCATCCTCAGCTCAAGCATCGTGTTTCACATTTACAGTGTCTGCCCCAAATACAACTCCTTTTACGTAAATCAATCTTACTTGAACATTTATTTATTATTTATATTTGGTCACATGCTTGCTTTCTCCCTGTACGAAATTTCCCTCCACAATCTAGCCAAAGGGGAGAGCAAAATGCTGAAGTAAAGAGTAGAAACTACTCTAATGGCTTGTAAAATTATACAAAAACAAACCTGGGTAATAAAAGAAGCCTGCAGTGACCAGAAAACCAGCTGGCAGTTAGATTTTTCCAAAGGCTTCTAAGTACAAGGCATCAGTGAGCACACATTGTAACATTCAGTATGTTTAGCCCAATGTAGCAAGCCAAAATGTTTTAATTATCTATGAAATAAAACAGCTTGGCATACCAGATAGCTACTAAGAATGTGAATTTCATGGGGATTTATTAGGGAGAGGACATAAAAATGAGGATTAAAGTACATCTGAATGCTCACGGAAGACACGGAAAAAAATAGAATTACAGAATCATAGAATCATTAAGGTTGGGAAAGGCCTCTCAGATCATCTAGTCCAAACGCCAACCCAACACCTACTAACGTCTAACCTAGTATGTCTACTAAACCATGTCCTGAAGTCCCACATCCACACGTTTTTTGAACCCCTCCAGGGATGGGGACTCCACCACCTCCCTGGGCAGCCGGTTCCAATGCCTCACCACTCTTTCAGGAAAGAAATTTTTCCTAATATCCAACCTAAACCTCCCCTGGCGCAACTTGAGGCCATTTCCTCTCGTCCCATCGCCGGTTCCTTGGGCAAAGAGACCAACCCCCTCCTCACTGCACCCTCCTCTCAGGGGGTTGCAGAGAGCGATCAGGTCTCCCCTCAGCCTCCTCTTCTCCAGGCTGAACAACCCCAGCTCCCTCAGCCGCTCCTCACAGAACTTGTTCTCCAGGCCCTTCCCCAGCTTCGTTGCCCTTCTCTGGACACGCTCCAGCACCTCAATGTCCTTCTTGTCGTGAGGGGCCCAAAACTGAACACAGGATTTGAGGTGCGGCCTCACCAGTGCCGAGTAGAGGGGCACGATCACTGCCCTACTCCTTATGAAAGGATGGGGCTTGTACGAGGTCTCATTTACAATGGCTGATAACAGACTTTGCACTTGTTAGGCTCCTTTTCATGTTGCTAAAACGACAAGCAGGTTTTGACTACAGTTCTCTAAATGGTTTGAAACCCAAGTAATAGTGTGTATGTATAACCAAGGTGAACGTAACGTGTGTGTATAACCAAGGTGAACATCCTGTTGTCTGACTAGTGGGGGGGATCATATATACACAATGACAAGTTGGCCTCTTCTAGATTTAAGTCTTTACTTCAGATGGTAAAGATTTTCTGCTTTTAGTTATCAGTTCAAGCCCTATATATGTCACAAGGAGCAGAGCCATTTAATGCAGTATCAATTCATGCACTGCTGATTAATTGCAAAGGGAATTGAGTGAAATTCATTGGCAATGTGTTAGTGCAAAATTTGTGATAACAAAGTATTATCCTCACCTGATTTTACACTGCCGTGGTCTCACATGAAAATAAGATCTTTGAGCAACAAGCTCAAAGTTTATCAATTCCTGTTGGGTTTTCTTTTTGCCTTTCCTTTAAGTCCCATCTTGCAGTGACAGACTGTTGAGTTGCAAGTAAATGTAAAGAACTTAATGTGATTTCATTGGGACGTTGTTTGATATTTCTATTGTGATAACTCATAGATCTGCACGGTGGTATCTTCTGTACCTTTACAAAGGTAGGCAGATACAGAGTTGATAAGCTAAATCCAAGTACTCATTCATACAAGTAATTCCACTGGGCTCAATCAGACCACTCGTGTGTGAGACTACTCAAGTGCGTAACAAGCTACGGGGTTGGGATCTAGCAGTTCCAGTCAGAAAATTAAAAAACAGAAGAAACCAAAGACTTCAGCAGCCAAGACATACTTTTTCCATATACATCAGTGTGGCAAACCCTAGCTGGTGTGTGACAGTGATTCCTTTCTGAGATACAAGGCAAAGCAGCCGCAGAGCCACGGAAACCCGCTGCACTTCAGGATCGTCAGCACCACTTCTCCTACGGGCACAGACAGGCCATTTTAAAATACAACCCAAGCCTAGCACAGTTTAATCCTGCTCTTGTTGATAGCCTCTATGTGTTACCATAATAGAGATAAATAATAATAGGAACAACATGTGAACAGAACGCTGATTAAAGCTTACACAAGAGTTACACTGTAAATGCATATGCCATTAAAAATGTCAAAATGATACAGAGGCTTTAACTATACCATCAATAAGAAAAGCAACCTGAGAGTGGTGATGACAGGGAGGTACAAATGCTCCCTTTAGACTGCATGTTGGATGTCAATACCATGAGAGATGAGTCTGACATAGCTAGCGCTCTCTTGGGAGATGCTACATTAAAGGGAGCTGCCATATTTCAGGTCACGTGCTAACATTCCCTGGCAAACGTGCTAACTTACTCACTTTTTCTCCTTTGAAAATATGACTAGAGATTAACTGCCACCAATAAAAATGAATATAACTCTGTAAAGGATGATGCTGGGTGCCTAAGCATGATCACAGTTGTCTGCATACGGTAGTACGACAGGGGAAGATTCACCCCTCCATGGAAAGCTTGCTCAGTACAGCAGAAGTGGTCTCTTCCTCTCTGCATCCCTACCTCTACCCTGAAACCTTTGTGGCTTGCTGAAGTGAGGGCTAATTACGGCAGGCTCTGCATATCCACCGCTAGTGTCGTGCATGACATCCTGTTACTAATTCTGTCCTGATAAATTACACGAGGGCATGTTGGAAGTGCTGCTCCACTCCCAAAGGGCTGTTTTCCCCTCTAGGAATGATTAGTGAATTGCTGTGCTCTGGGTCAATGGAGCTACCCCGTATTTAGTGCAGCAGCACAAGTCAGACAAAGATGAAGCAAACACACAAGTTTGAAAATGTAGCACATAAATAAAGAGACTTCCAAGGAAGGGCTGACAGGTATCAAGTGACTTATCCCAACAAGAGAGAGTCAAAAGTGCTCTTCCAGTGTTTTTCCACCACTGCACAGATACACTATTAATACGAAAACAGAATCTTCTATCACAGCAGCACCAGAATCTGTGGTCTTAAGGCCTATGCTTAATTTGTTCTCATCAGCATAAGCCTGCATGTGTCTCCTTTTAGAGCTAGTGACCCGTCCAGCATTCTAGGGGTGCAAAGTCAGTGGGACATCCATAAGCATTCTGCAGAAGGCACAGCTGAAAAAAACCAAGTGGCTGCTTTTCTTAGCCTAAGGACTCAGGGCCATATTTCGCTGACGGAGATCTTCAATTAATCCACGCTTTAAAGGAGCTTTCTGCAAATTTGCTAAAGCAAGAATGTAGCTCATAGTCAATAATCAATATTCTGGAATATTTCCAACTTCAGTTTGAAATGCTTGAATGAGATCCTAGCCTTTAAAAAACGCAAACGGGAAATAGAATTAACTTATTAATTCTAGGAGGACATAGTTCAAAATAGATTATTTTAGAATTTATTTTTAAATTACGGCTAGATTTTCCCCTTAATATAACTGTACTGCTGTAGAATGATTATATGAATACCAATTAAGGTGAAACACAGCCCAAACTCTGAGTGGTTTGTGTTTGGTTTTTTTTTTTTTAGTCTAATTCAGTTTTGGAATCTGACTGGGTTTTAAACGATTGGCCCCGCTAATGCAAAGCAGGCAAAGAAACAGCAAAAGCTAAAACATATGCCTGGACATAGTGAATAAAAAATTAAAATAATCAATTAGCTTTTTATTCCCTGCACTTAGCTCAATAGGAAAATTATAGTCCCTGTATTGAGCTGACGTCTACTCAGTGTACAAACGTGATTCATTTTGGCACAGCTCCACACCTTTGGAAACAGAAGCCAAGCCTGCAATAGGTTTGAAGCAAGGTCCATGGTGAGGGAATCCCCTTACAATGACAGTTCACACCACTTTGTGTTTGGCTCTGAGCAGCGCCGAGTCCCTCACTTGCTGGCACTGCAGGTAATACCAATACACTTATAAAGGCATGAGTCCATGTATTGAAAAACCACTCACTTATCTGCTTGATTCCAAACCAAAAAAACACTGTTTATCTTATAAGACTGTTTACCCTCAGAATTTCTAAGATATGTTTTATGGATGATGGCTGTCCTCAAACTAACCCAGATTTTCAGAAATTCCCTTCAAAAATGTTCTTACAAACGCTTAGAGACCAACATTCTAATTCTGTGATTTCAGAATGAGGGAACCTCACCCATGCAACAGACACACGAGTGGGTACAGGCAGATTAGGCCACACTGCTCAGACTGCAGCCGATTTTCTTCTTCATAACGGTATCAAGATGCTGATAATCTACCATGCGACATCACGTCTTGCTCAGGTCTTACAAATGAGAGGTCCTATCTGTCAAAGCCACAAATAGGTTGGATTTCTGTAAATACTTTTTTGGGGGAGAATGAAGTTAGCAATAGATTTTAATGAACAACCCTGCTCCAAATGTAATTTAGATGATCTGAACTGCGTCACAGGCAGGTAGTTGGTACCATTGCTCATTTTCCACACTAAGATGCTTTGTCCAGACCCTGACAACTTCTCTGTTATGTAGAACTTACCATCTCCAGTTTCAGCTTTAGGCTCACTCAGTCTGTTAGTTTGAAGAATAGAGGAAAGGGAATTTCAGCTTAAATCAGTAAGCTAAAGCAGTCACTTTTGCTTGTTAAAGTACGTTTTTATATCCTTTTCACTGACAAACTGGGACACCTTCCATGTACAGAGCAATAGCTTTAAATCTGGCAGAGCACTGGCCCACACCCAGGGGTGTGCTCATGCGTCCCCAGTGAAAATCCACCTGTACCTGATCAAACTATAAAAAATGCAATTTGCAGACACTCAGTGCCACCTCTGGATAATTCATTAGCTACATTCCTCAATGATTTCATCTGCATTAAAAGCAATCTGCAATTAACGGCTTCAGGGGCTTAGCAGGACACAACTGTTCCTAGGAGCAGCCATGGGCCACTGGCTGTTTAATCTCCATGTACTAAGTGGTCCACAGAGAGGGTGACAGCCTTCTCCTCTTAGTCCATTACCCACATGTCAGAAGTTTGTTCTGGTCCATGCTGATGAACCATCTGCATGTCAGCTTGATGACATTCTTGAAGGGAATTTTCATATTCTCCATTTGCTTTTTAAGGAAAAACAAACAAACCAAGGAACATCACACATAAATAAGGCATTTGACTTATCAAGTTGGTGTCACAAAAATAAGCAAATGTCAGATTAAAGGCTGGAAGTGCAGCAGTAATTCAGTATTTGAACCTATGAATGATGATATTTTCTTTAATTATGTGAGCACAGGCTACTGTTTACATGCCCTGGTATCTTTTGTCTTCTGAGCTTGTAGCTTTGCAGCCTTAAAGTTCCTCAGCATGGGGTTCCGTGCAACAGTGTACGCACTAGCATTTTCATCTCCAATGCCAGACGTTCAGTCACAGCATACATAACTATAATGAAGAAAACACCAGTCTCAATGTTTATGTCTCTAACACTGCCCAGAGAATATATTTTGCATATGTAAATATACATTTGCAAAACTATCCGCCCAAGTGGCAAAAACCTGAGGTTAATCCGAGGCTGGCAGAACTTGCAGTCAATCTCAGTTTCCAAGTTTATAAAGGAAATTAATCTAATTTTGTGTTTGGGTTTTTTTTTTTTTTTCTTAGAGACAGGAGAACAGCTTTTCATCCTTCAAGAAAGATGGTACTGATTCTCTCTGAAGTTCACTGTCTGAATCAGATAAGAAACATGTGGCTGATTTAGGTCATGATTGAATCTCAGCTGATGATCTCATTAGTCTCCATGACTCTCCAACATGTGGTACCTAATTCAATCACAGCACTTTAGAGACCCCGCAGTTTATTTAGTATCCTCTGAGGAAACATTTTCTTTCCAAAGTAATCCTTGTTTAAAGAACATTCCTACAGTATTCTGTAGAATGCTTAGAACAGTTACCTAGTTGTACATTTTTATTTTGGATAAATGAAACCAAAATCACTCTAAGTCAAAGAAAATTGAGTATTTGGATGTCAGCCTTGTCAAATCCCGTAATGAACTCAATATATTTTGGAAGCAGCAAAATGGGAGAAACAACTTCTACTCCTGACAGATATCAGAGTGTTGTGTTTTCAGAATTTCCATCATGAGCTATTTTGACAGAGGCTTCAAAAGAAGTGAAAATGAGAACACAAAAAAAAGCCGAGAATATTTCCTATTTCTTTTTGTAGAAATTACTGCTGAGTTTAATGAGCCTTTAACTCTACTGACACTCTAGATGTTACAAGGAGTTTAAAATCATGAAACGCTTCATAAGGGAGCGACAACATTCTATACAACACTGGTGGCTTGTCTTCTCATTATAATTTTTTCAGAGAAGATGCTGCATTCTTTAAAATGTTTTTTTAGTGCCATATTAATGGGAGGCAAAGTCTGTTCTTTAATTAGAATTTTACTGTGGTGAATTAAAAAATACATGGGCAGAGTATCAAGAGTCTAATAAAACTAAATGAAGATACTATCTTTCCTCTGTGTGAAACCCAGCAGTCTTTGCTCTGGCAAAACTTCCATCAATACTTCATTATTATTGTCTAGGACGGGATTGTAATAATACAATCTGCAAGTAACTTACTTCCAAATTCTGTCTGGGTAAAGCATTCTCTCTCTCTCTCTCTCTCTTTTGCTCTCTCCATTTATAATGGACTTTAGATGTTTTCATTGACTATATCATGACATTTTCTTGTAATGCCTCTGCACAGAAGTACTACCAGTTTTGCCTGCAAGAAGGGGTAGAAACACATTGGGATACGCCTAAAACACGGCAGGACAGGTATGGAGGAAGAGACCAAGCATCCTTCAGCAAAGAACTGTTGGAGAGACCACCAGAGGGGCTCAGGAGTGATGGCAGCAGCATTGTTCTAAGGAGATTCAAAGAAAACTACGCAGAAATAGAGAGGCCTTTGTCACTGGAGATTAGGAGCTGTTGATACAACATCTGTGCCTGGTGTGAACCAGTTTAAAAGCTTATAAAAAGCTACATGCAAATATCTACATGTAGCTACTTGCTGTTCTAAATGGTGTATGGTCTTTAGCCAAGTGCTTAGCAAGGCAGAGTTGTCGGAACAGAAACAAACCCTCTTCCCCTTCTCAGTTCATGAATGCCAGTTGGCTGTGACAGTTTAGAGCAGATCCATAGGGCTAGTCCAGCAACTGCAGTAGGCTAGCCATGCTGGATGTCCTTCAGTCACATCCTCACCAAGCTCCCTTCAACTGGGCAGGAGAACATTGTCCACCACCTGAGGAATCCACCATGCTGAAAGTAATCTGATCTGACCACTGAAGTCACCTTTCCACCTTCTGTGTCTGCAGAGTGGTGTTAACTGCATAGGATCGAGTGGGATCAACCCCGCTTGGCAAAGCTCTCAGGGAGACGTGCTCAGCTCTTTAATTTTCACAGCACATAAACTGAGCATCAGAAGGTCACCCTGCTGATGTTTTGCCAGATATGCAATATACCTTTATTTGCAGTTAAAGCGGTGCTTAAGGAAGAAAAGCTTCTTGTCACTAAAACAGCAAGTGTTAGAGAACATGTTCCTTCTCATTCCCATTCACTCGGAGGGATGTATGTGTCCTTTCACCTTCGACTGCATAGGTCAGCATGCAAATTGACATGAGCAAAAAGAGTGGCCGATCAGTGGATAAAATGGTACTATCAAAATAAGCATATGGAAGAAATGCTCTAGCTAGCTAGCCAGCTTCAAGTTACACCGTAAAGATTCACCTTCAAGGGGACGTATAAGCACATCCCTCATGCATAACGTAACAGAGAGTACTGACTCATCAGTCATTTTAAGGTGGTCAATAAGCAATTTATTTTATTGCATTGATATTGAAACCCAACGTAAACACTGTGGATCGTGGGACTTGTTTTTATTTCCAACAGTGTAGCTGTAGAGTAAAAAGAACCTCCTCTTCCCCTTTGCCACAGTCCCATCCTAATGCCTACTACCTGTGCACTGCTTTTCAGCCAAATAATATCAGCTTAAAGGATGTTCTGCCCCAGTAACTGAATCTAGGAAAAACCTTACCTGCTCTAGCGTGAATTCTGTTACCTAAGACTTTGGGAGAGAATTAGAGCAGCAGAAGGCCTGGTGGCCTTTGAAATGGGGTTGTCTTTTATATCTAAAACAGTTCAAAGGCTTACAAAAAGCTATGTGCAGATATCCACACAAGCTACTTGCTGTTCTCTTTTCTTCTAGGCATTCTTGAATTTTCACATGGCTTTTTAATGTTACCTAATGTCTTCAAGACATCTTAAATACACTGCTGTCTTTCTCTTATAAACCATTAATAGTAATGTCCCCTTCAGGCACAGAAAAAGAAACAGTTTTTTAAAAAAGTCTTGCCCTCTGTAACCCAGCAAAAACTAGAATGTTCACTCATCAAAACCACACTGCGAGGCTCAGCACAGTCTCTGCAAAACCCTTCTTATATTTACCAACAGAAAATAGAAAGTGTGAAACTACTCGGGGGGGGAAGTAAAAATACTGAAATACTATTATATTATGCCTTCTTTTGACATCACTCAGGCACTGAGATGTGGGATGTCCTGCTAATAAAGAGATAATCAAGAGAAGTAGACAAATACTGAGTAGCTTAAATACCAGGAGTCAAAGCATGCGTGGCTCTAAGTGGGCGGTGGGTGGCAGAGGACGCTCACCCCAGCACCAAGAGAGCTTTATGCAGTAAAATCTCAGTGTCCCTAAAGCAGCTCCTTAGACTGCAACGCTGCTGCAGCTCTTCTGCACCACTTGTTTAGGATGCTAATGCTGAGAGAGCAAAGCAGCCACAGGTCTCGAAACCTGATCCAGCAGTTTATACTCACATCACAGCCAGCGACAAAATGCACGAGCCCCAAGCGCTGAGCACAAAATAAAGACGCTGCCACTGCCTGTCTCCCTGTGCCTTCCTCTACATATTGGTAGGGCTTTGGTTTCATTCTGGAGAGCTAGGCAGGAAGATAAAGTCTTGTCTCATAAATTATTGAGATTGGATGTCTAAACCTTGGTATTTTATTTTGACTTCTGAACATGTTTAAATGTTGTTCACAGAAGCATAAATTAAGGCCAATTTCTAAACCAGAAGTTGCTCTAAACTGGGAAATGAAACTTTTTGTTATTATGTTAAAAACAGACAATTCTTAAACTGTTTTACATTTTGAAAAACAGGATAATCAAAACTGTTCATTCTCACAATTGGTTATGGGTTTGCTGAACTGAAATGTTTTGACAAAATCACAACCATATGGAAGCCAGTGCTTTCGGAACAGTTTCACCCATTGTGGATTACTGCATTAAGCAATCAAGTGGCAGGCAGGCAGAAAACAGTAAATCATCACTCCACATGTTTTTTCCTCATTGTTTACAAACAATGTGTTAATGCCTCCAGCACTAGCAGTGGGTCAGCTTCACAGAGACCAGGAAAATTTACACAGCAGCTCAAGTTCCCCGCTCTGCTGCGTCAGTTCTCGGCGGTTCAGTCTCACTGTTAGCAGTCCGAGAAACGGCCTATGTGAAACAGCTTTCACTCTGGATTAATTTAATTTCTCTCTTTTTTAGTGACAACTGTCACTGAGAAGTAAAAAGCAAAACAGACATACGTGACTTCCTGGCTGGATGGCAGCAGGGAAGCGAACGGGATTTTGCTGGAAGAGAACACAGCATCTGTGCGTTAAGGTTTTTAAATGCCAGATTCCCTATAAGGTTCTGATCTCTACGCTTTCTTGGTGGCAGCAGAGTTATATTTTAAAACGCCACAGGAGAAAAGAGAAGTTTTCAGAGGAGACCATCAACAAAATTGTCCCTGACCATGCTGTCCGGTGCCCATCACAAGCATCTTGGACCCAATCCAGTGCCCCTTACAGTCAGGGTATTTCTTTCTATTGACTATAAAGGTCTTCGATAGGGGCCGGCCATCATGGATTAAGTTAGTGCCATCTGGAAAATGACATTGATGCCACAACTTTTTTGTCTCCTTTGCTAAGCAAGGTTCTCTGCTCACTGCTGGAATATCTGGGCAGAGCAAACACTGCACGCACACACCAAATATTATATAATCGATGAGAAGAAAATGACATGACCCCAAAGTAGACCGTTTTCCTTGCTGATAAACAGGAACTACCCAGGGAAATGTTGAACACCGGCTGATGCTTGTGTAGATGGTGATTGTGTAGTAGATGGTGATTTAGGAATGCTGCTGACACACATACACAAATCTGATGACACAGGAAATTAGCATCCGTTCGTCTCCCCCGCCCCCTTCGGAAGAATTTACTAAATATAGCTCACCCTTTAAATATTTAAGGATATCTGCAGAGTGTTGTTGTTTTTGAAAGGGTTCTTTCCTGACTGGTTTTTCCTCATCAGGCTTAGTAATCAAGTTGGTTTATTTGGAATGGATAGTTATTAGTTGAATAATTAATTATTCAGAGTACATTACTAAATAAAATTCAAAGCCTGCTGGTATAATAAAAAAAATTACAATATGCAACAATTTGGGTTCTAAATTGTGCAATAAGATCAAAATGTGTAGGTTTTTTGCGCATTTAATAGAATTGCCTCCCTCATCAAAGTCCCATACAAACACAAATTCTCATGGTCCATTTATGAGCTAGAAAACATATTTTATCACCATTTCATAGAAGGGAAACCGAGACAGTCAAAATACATTAAATAAAAGCTACCCAGAAAGTAAGTGTGAGCACTGAGATAGAACAGCTCCAAGTTCTAAATTCTAAATTTATGCTATAAATACTTTATAGTATATTTCTTCACCACATTTATAATTCTGTGCTGAATTGAACATATGAAAAATGATTCTTTTATGTATACAGAGTTTAATCGGTAAAGGATTTTCCTGTGTCTCATCAATAATAGTGTTTATAAAGTGTAAACTTCGTACAAGCATCATCACTGCTACGCAAACCGAAGTGGCGTGTGGCTTGGTGCAGGACTTGAACGTCCTGGGGAAGGTACCCTGCCAAGAACCCCCACTGCTTCCCGCTCAACGTTGTTTCAGCCAGTTTAGTTCTAGCTCAGCAAGTGACACTTAAGTGACACTCGGGCCACATCTACACAGCCGTTCGGCAACGTGACTGCAGCATGCACAGGCCTATTGAGCTGGCTGTAATCCAGCTCTGTCAGGCAAGGAGAGCAGTGAAGCTTCAGCAGTGTTGTCTTTAACATGGGCTAGGCAAGAATCACCAACATACCTGTGTTGACAACTTCACCGGTAAAAGCCCTCACTACCCTTGGCCTCACTAGTACCGGTAATTGGAAAGGCCGGGTAGAAATAACAGGGCTGTCTGCTTCAATCACCCCTCTGATTGCAAAGTGGATGCAACCTTAATAAATGCTTATTCAGCATAATGAGATTCTAATTAAAGATGGCTAAAACAGTAATCACTTCTTCATTTTCTCTAACTGCCATCCCCCAAGCTTCCAGAGTCAAAACAAGAGAGCAGCTGGATGCACAGAGAAAAGGGGCACTTCTTGATCCAAGGCTTTCCCAGCTGTGTGAAGCCTACCGCTTGCACCAGAAAACCACAGAAGAGAAATTGAAGAAAATCTTAGTGTCTTGCACTTACACAAATGATATATAGCAATTCAATAAAAAGGCTCTGCTTTATATGATTCCCTCTCCTGGTTTTACAGGTCCCAGCTCTACCGTTCTCTTTAAGGGAACACAGGATTCTCTGGCCACAGTTTGTTTCTCTGTATTTTCTTCCATCATCGTTATCACTGACATTGTTTTTTACAGACCTGTTCTGATTTCCTCACTCAGCTGGGCTCTCCATGACAAGTTACACAATATTTGCTGCAAGATTTTCCACAGACTGCGCTGAGACCTACTGCGTTTTGTTTCCCCGTTGATTGCCAGGGTCGCAGCATTGGAATTTTTGTGAGGCAAGGGATCCAAAAGGCAGTAAAACTACATATACAGAGACTGTTGGAGCTTCTTCAAATATTTGGTAATTAAAATTGTTAAAGGTAAAAAGAACTAAGTTCATATTGTACCAGAAGGACTTGTCCTTACAGAGATCTCATACCTAGTGAAGCTTAAATGTTTTATTGTTCTGCAACTCCCATATATGCAGACTCCTCTGTTTGGCACATCCTTAATTTCTGTCAAACTAAAAGAATTCTAACATTTTCTGTCAGGGAGCTGGTGTAAATCTTGAATAAAGCTTAAAAAAAACCTCTACTGTTGACTCATTTCACTCATTCCTAGGCAGATCTGAAAGAAGGAAGATTTGAAAGCAACATTATGAGCCCAAGAATTATCCTCGACTCTTGAAAGGCACACAGAAAATTAAATTGGGGGATCAGTATTACGGTAGTAGAAATTATTGGGTCTGTGCACTTAAAAGATTAAGAAGGTGACTTCCCACTGAGACTTGAGAACACAGGTGCACATAATTTTAAAAATCTGCATTTTTAACCTTTTAAATTTGCTATCAAAGCAAGGAAGTTGTTGAGGAACCGCAGTAAACATGGCAATTCAATCAGCTTCTTCCAGACTATATCTCACAACTTTCCCAATCTTTAACCCAGCAGGTCAGTCGATCGTGGAAAGACTCTTTGGCAGTTAGCAATACGGCAGGTAAGCAGAGTTGAAAGCAACACAGGAACACATTTTAGCAACTGCACAACTAAATCTCTTAATTCACTGCAATGGTGGCTCTGGCCACCAATATTCATGGTCGTTGTTGAAACTGATATCCTGTTCTCTGCCCTAGAAATTGCCAGAGGACCTGTGTAAAAGAGCTAAAGTCAGCTTTTTAGGAGCAGTCTGGAAAAGGATTCCGTTTTTAAAATTTTGGTATCTGTTTCTGTACAATTTTTAAATACAGGGATCTACAATCAACAATTAATGGGTGATAACACTATTTTTTAGAAGTTTCCAAAGCATGTCAGTGCTGAACACAGATTTCAAGGTGTTACTTTTGCCTGTTCCAATCAAGTGACTTCAGGCTAACTCTTAGACCTATGGACTCTTAAAACAATTATAACCTCTTAAGGCAAATACTCTGAATTTCATTAAAAATCAAAACACCACTTGACTGTCAAGCAACAACCAGCACATTTTATGCATAAGCTAACTAATTCCGTCTTCTAAGCCTCTGAAAAAATAGTAATTGTAGTTCATCATGGCTACACCTAGAAAGATAACCTTGCAATTGATTTCTGCCTGCCCCCCGGTTACAGGTGAACCACTGTGATGACTGTTTACATCTCACTTATGGCAACAGGACCCAGTTGTAGAGTAGGGCTACCCTGCTGACAGCCATTCTATACACATAACAAATATTACAACAAAGACTTACAAAGCAGATATGCTAATTAAAATCCTGATCCACAGCCCACTGAAATGAAAGTAAAAGATGCCACTTGTTTTCCAAATGTAGCCTTATAACCCAATTTATCTTCAGATTTGTTCTGGCAACAGGCCGGCTAGCTGCCACCCACAAAATATTGCCAGGTTGAATCTTAGCAAAAAAGATTTGAAACTGTCGATGGAAGTCCTTGTTTTCTCAAGTCTCAATTATTGTAACATTTTCCTTGTGGGAGATCTTTATTACGTCCCATTCGGAGCACAGCTCAGCCTGAGCGTAGCTGCCAGCATTCCTCCTCGCAGGTTCCAACTGCTTGAGTACATCCACCTTATTTTACACTATTTACACTAGCGCTATAGAATTCTTTATCAATGCCAAGGTTTTACAGCTTAATTTTAAGGCACTCAACAGTTGTGCTCAAATATATCTGAAAGATCCTCCATGGTATCCATATGTTCTCAATTGTCAGTGAGGTCAAAACTGGCAGCTTGCTCAGCCCGCCTGAGATACAACCCTAAGTGTTTGGAATTAGGGCTTTTAACAACGCTGCTTTTCCTGATTCTTGTGCAAACGGCTCAATCTGTCTTGGCATTTAAACTGAAGACATTTATTTGCTGTTACTTTTGACTGTTCTTGGAAATATACTTCAATGAGATACTGTTGTTGTAAAACCCCTTAAAAACTAGTTTTAGGCTTAGAAAAACTATACAAATTCGATCGTATTAATCTTTTTCACTAGCACATCTGGCAATGATACTTTGATAACTAGCAATGATCTAAATATTATTGCAGTTAAATCTACAGGCCAGTTAATTTTAACTTCAAAAGCCAGGAATGCTTAGTACTGTTTTCCTATCAGCATTTCACCACCCCATTAAAGAAGAAAATACTTCCTGTTTTACAAAGGACCTCAGCCAAATTTAATTTATAGCAATCATAATCAAATAGCTGAGGGCTTTTTTCCCCCTAAATATTTTAAGTTAGACATAGTGGAGCAGTTAAGATTTTTATTAGGTTTTGATCTCGCATTTTGTGAAGATTCGAGGAAGTATTTTTTACTGAGATGAATTTCCCAGATTATCAAGTACTTACTGCACTCTAACGTAGGGAAAGGTATTCCTGAGAAAAATAAGGGGATTAAGAATATAATGATAAAGGTGCCAGAGCTTACACAAATAACATTCATTACAATTCACAGTGGGCTAATGAAAAGCCATCGTGCAACGCTTGGAAAGGACGCTGTGCATGAGGAACTACCAGAGAGCCTGATGGCAGAAAACAATAGCAAAGCTTTTCTCAGGGGAATACTTGCCCACGCTGCTCTTAAATCTCAGCGGTGTGTATAAATTTTTGAGAAAAGCTCAAAGCCATTCATCTTGTATAGTTGGTCCTCAAAGTCTGCCATTCATAAGTCAGTATCTATAAAAAACAAAAAATAAATGCCCAAGATATCCCAAAACTAAGCGGAGACAAGGTTTACGTTCGTAAGCACGGGCTGGCTAAGGACTATTTACAGGGTAATTGCCTTGGATCGCTTCATTACACAATTTGTCTACCTGTGAGGTTTTCCACATGCAAGACTTTATATGTGAACTCTTATAAAGAGTTCCTTTTAGCACTCAAATCACCACATGAGTTTGATATAATTGGGAAACTAGTTTACCCCCAATGATTACGAAAAGTACATTACACTATACAGCACCACCAGTTACCAGTCACACATTTACCCAAACCAGTCATCCTTTTTGCCCTCAGATCTTTCATAGGTGTGAAAGTGCAGAGAAAATACTTGACTGCAGGTTGAGCAAAACACAGGAGTGTGTAGACCCAAAGCATTCCTGCGCTTCAACGCTGCTCATCGCTGCAGGAGGAATAAAACATGGGATGGAAAGTATTAGATGGAGCAAAGAAAATCACTGAGACTTGGGAGGAAAGAAGGAGAAAATGTATGTCAGGAAAGAACAAAGAGGGAAATAGGTTAAAAGAAAGAAAAGAAAACCTGCGTAAACCCCAGAAAAAACAGAGAGAAAAATAAACAGCTGAAGGGAAAGAAGACGTACATTCCTGCTGTCCTTGCAAAGAGAGTTACCAAGGACTCCCTGCTTTAGTGTCCCACATAGTTATGTCCCTGACAATAATGAGGTCACCAGCACATTATAGGAAGTAGCCAGCAATGAGTAGCCCATTACGACCACCACAGAAATGATCAATTTGTTTATCCTTGTTAAATGAAAACAGAAAACAATGTGATAAGGGGATGGGCTACATCTTGCTCCCCGAGGCCTTCATTCCCCAGCCGCTTCCTCTCCCCAGTGACACACGCAGGACTCTTGCCTTTTACTCTTGGATAGGCAGGGAATAATGACTAACTGTAATAAAACAAGTAACGGCTTCTTGCACATACAACATCTAACGTCTGATTTCCTAGGAGCTGCATTAGCAGGCTTTTATAAGTCAATTTTAAAAACTCAGGACAGCATTAAAAAACTGTCAAATGCCACTCGGTCACATCCATGTTGTCACAGTTATTGAGGCCTCCGGAGAGAGTGTCAAAGAAATAAAGCAAATTTCTTTTTTGCTTAATTTGTGTCAATTGATTTCCTATTTTTAATTAATAATTCTAATTATGATGCAGCAAATTTACCCAACAGACACAACTAGTTTAATCAGCATGTATTGATTGTAACAGTAGAATTATCCCAATGTTCCTGACACCATTGATTTTCTGTTGAGCGACTGTAAGAAAACACAAGCTGGACTGACTCTGTTGTCAGCTCACTGTGCTGATGATCCCTAAGCTATGCATTGGTGCTCCTGACCTTACAAATAAAAACATAGACATATATATGCCACTTCAGCACTTCAGAGATGGAATCTGGTGATTATGTCATGACACAAATAAGGGGGTTTAGTCGTAGCAGTAGAAGCAGGAAAATAAAGCTGGTAGGCTGATTTGAAGAACAAAGCAAATGGTAAGGCAGCGGTTAGAAAAGTCGTCGTAAAACTGAGCTAAATCATTTGCTCTAAGTTCCTAATTTGTACTCATTTTGGACAGTCACAAAACATCTACTTAGCTTTAGCACACGCTTAAATTCTGCGGTAAGCACTTCAGCACATTTTGGAGCCCGAACCTAGCATTTTTTCCTATTGTTTTTTTCCGTAGCTCACCTAGGAAGGTGCTCAGAGGGGCAGCAGGGTGGGCAGGCCATTGACACCTGCTCACATATAGCCAGTGCTCACTCTAATGTCACTGTATGACTGTCCCCGTCAGCATCCCACCGTTGCTGGCTCCAGAAGTAGCACACTAGGGGTGAGAAAGAAAAGGGAATTTGCAGAGAAAGCATAGGGTGGCCCAAGCTACTGCTTAGGCCTTTTGCTAGAGTCATTGAGAATTCCTGCAGTTCTCTGCTCATCAAGGTCCAAATTCTGCAGAAATGATGCAAAAAGCCACCTGTAGCGGCACAAAGAATTTTTAACCATTTGCAATTTGAATGTTGCAACTTTGAAAGCGCACAAAGGCTTTGCAGCAAATCTGCTCGCCGGTGTGCCCGGTGCACCTCCCCAGGGATCTCCGCTTTCCTGAAAAATGCCAGAGGACAAAGGTACGGCACATAAAGCGCCACGGAATGAGCCGTCCTAGTTTATGGGTGTGGAGCAACTACTAGTTCTCACCCATGACTGCCTCATTCAACAACCTATTGTAGTAATGAACTCAAAAGCATCGGAACCCAGAGGAAAACGGCAACTTCTCGCCCACAGCACAGAATATGCGTGTATAATGAGACCAGCTGTAACTGAGATGGGTCTGAACCAAGCCTCTGGAACCAAGCTGTTCCCGCGTTTCTATGCAAATATGCAATGAGATCTGAATGCTGGGCCAAATACCATTACAGAATGGAAAAGAAAAAACCATGTGGATGCCACTGCCTGAATGCAATGGGAGAGCAGAGACAAGTCACGCCGTTCACTGCAAGGAGCTCAGAGCATTCTTTGCATGAAGCGTAAGGAGGAATAGCCTGGGATTGGGACCAGCTTTTTCACAGAGGTGTAAAATGGAAAGTATGATTTTTAATCTGCTGCTTTCATTGCAGAGCTAATCATAGTCTAGCAGAAGATAATGCACCAAGTTTCCCCTTATTTGGTTTTTCACAATAGTTCACAATGCAAGCAGATTTAGCAGAAAAGCTTCTGTGGTAGAGATGAAATCACTAGTAATAGAAAAATTACAATTTTTCCTATAGCTGTTAATTCGTATTAAACATTCTTGTTTCTGCTTACTCAAACTATAATGCGTCAGTAATAAACATGTGATTATACTAGTTAGCTTTTTGGCTAAAATATTTGGAACAGTAAAGTTGATAGATAATTACAGTAACAGTCATTTGTTCCCTGCCTGCAGAGTTATGTCTTTTTAGGAACACAAAGATAAGCAGTACACATCATACACTTTGAATAATGAGAAAGATTTCCTATGGCCAGCATTTCAGAAGGGGAAACAGACTGTGGTTTGATACAAACCATATCTATTTATGTAAAATGGGATTTTAATTGGAGCTACTTATCCCCATGATATAAATGAGGCAATGAAAAATGATTGATGCACTCTGGTAATTATTGTTATAGCACCTTGCAAACTACAACAAAAAAATCTTTCATGTACATAATGGCTGTTGAAATTTTAATAAGATACAGAACCGCACTTCAGTAGGCAAAATATTAATGCTTCATTTTGGGCAATATTTATATTTAAATACAAACAATATTTAACTGAAAAATCAGAATACATGAGGAATGCTGGGTGGATTTATGTAAGTGATAAATAGATCTATTTTGGAAACATACAAAAGAAAGTAAAGAACGCATTAGCTAGCTATTTTTCGCAGAGGGAAAGCACAAGCATGACACAGCATAAACTCATTGTCTCCCCAAGTACAAAAAGCAGCAGTAGGTATGACGGCGTAGATACGCACGGTCTCGTAGTAGTCACTGTTGCTCTTTCTTTATTTCTGCCTAACAGCAAAGGTTAAGCATGCAAAAACAGTTTCTGTTCATTATTACACAGAATGAATAGCAGTATAAATTCTTAATAATTGTTATACCTATGGGGGAAGTAAAGCAATTCTGCTCATTTAAATGAAATGAAAGTTGGGCACTAAAGCCATCCTTCTCTTCTTCTCCAGCTATGGAACAATGCCCCACCAGAATGTAAAAACGCACCGGTTCTCTCCATCACAGCTGTACCGGACTTTGCGGAAACTGAACGGCCTAGAAGGCTCAGAGAGGCTATCACAGAGTACAAGACTCGAACAGTGCAGAGACACCAGATGCAACAGTGCTATTATAGACAAGTCTTCTAGAGACAGAAAAAACTGCAGAAAAGAGTCTGTCTATACGATCAAGTAATGCGTCATTTGTCAGAAAGGACATGTCTGGGCTGTCTTGAAAAAAATGCCAAGAAGTCGCTTGTAACAGAGGAGTGTATTGAATAAAAGACCAAAGCAATCAAGACCTTCTGTGGTTATAATCTCATTTGTGCATTGACAGGATTTCAGTCAATAGACTGCCATCCACTAGCTAAGAGTTGTATTGTAAAAATGTTTGGACCATCATATCAAATTTCATAGCTGATGCCCTACAAGGTCAGAGAATGGAATCATTATTCTTAATAGGGTGATTGATCAAGGCATAAATCCAGCAAAATAAAATTTTACTTTGGTGCCTCCTATAAAGAAAAATGAAAAAAAAAAAGCAAGCAATTCATATGTATCATCGTTTCTAGCAACCAGATCACACTGTATCAGGAAAATCAGTGGCCTACTCTGCATATGAAGCATGATCTCGCTTTTGCTGAAATCAGTCACAAGTTCTCACTCTCTCTTAGGGAAGCAGGGGATAATGAAGGAGAACAGTCAGGTTTTGTGGGGGCTAGTTCATAATTCTGCGCAGTTCTGGATGCAGATTACCACATCCTGAATGTTACTATTGGACCAAGCAAATGCAAAAGCAGAAAAGTAAGCTTAGCTTATTCTCCCCCATTTTACAAGCTGCAGTTCAGTCTATGCAGTGAGATCTTTTCAACGTATATGTCTAACATACACCTTTGTGGAAGGTAGGGTCAACACTGTACACGGAATGGGTCAGACTCTGTCTATCAAGGATGTCGATCCCAAGGATTTCTTTTGTTTATTGAGCCTCTCAGTGAACCTGAATCAAGTGTGAGAAACTGAATGACAGCCTCAAATCATGTCATTTGGTTTCAGTTTGTATTATGAAACACCTGCACTGTGGAATAAAGAAGAGAACAGGGCTGTTGACTAGGGACCAGGAGTAGCTGGTCTTAAACCCCAACAGGAACTCACTGCACTGCACAATTTTGTATCGCACTGCAGGCTTCAGAATACAATTGAACTGTTTGCCTTTTGAGTCCCTTTCCATTGTAAATGTAATATTAATGAACCATATTGAGCTTCCCCAAAAAATAACAGGGATTCAGAAAAAAAAAAAAAAGTCCTAATTCTACATGGACCTTCCTAACCCAGCTTTACTTAGCCACCAAAAAAGAGGAAAAATACCAAAAGTAGAAGACAGTAAGAAATAGTGAAACATGGATCAAGGGCATTTTTCTTAAATCCCTGATTTAATCAGTTCAAGATATGACCCATTATATACCAGTAACCACCTGGATACAGGGTTTAGCAACTAACTCTAATTATAGAGATTTTTTTAAAGTGAGAGTTAAGCTGAGAATAGCTTCTTGACTAGAAGCCAGTGTGCTCAGTCAATTAAATCATCATAAGAGAAGAAGAATCAAACCAAGGGGGGAATGCGTATGCGAGGCTGATCATTAGTACAACTGAACTGTCACCTCAGTGTAGGCTGGAATGTGGCCATAGGAGTAGATTGATGGATGAATTTTGCTCAGCAGAGAGCAGCCCTCAGTGAATTGCTGATAAGATCTCAAAATAAATCTTACAGTTTTATAAGCCAAGGTGGAACTGCAGCCTCTGCAGCCTTGCTGTAGCTCACAAGCTAAGCAGGTCCTCCTATCTACCTAGCCTCAGGGGGCTTTCCTGCTCTGAAAGAGGTTCTTCTCCCCATGTTCCTGGGATGTTTGTACAGGGTTAGTGAGGTGTTATACAGCAGCTCGTGAAAACTGGAAGGGGAGTGAACTTAACAAGCCTGGATTGGATGAGTTTGTGTGACTCAAAGATGCTAATTTCCCCTATAACTACTGTTTTTCTAGATGAGAACTTAATGTCTGCCAATTAGAGGAAGGAGAGACTCTGAAACTGCTGCAATCCAAAGCAAAAAGGCAATGGTGGGATGTAAGGGATATAAGGATTAAGCTGTCTGGCCGGTTGGTTTCTCGGTTCGTAGAGGCTATGATAACTATTGACCTGCAGAGTACATTTAAAGAGGAGATGGAGGTCAGGCAGCTCACTGATAAAGGTTTCTTTACTGTTTTCAGCTATTTAAGTCCTCAGTATACAAGGGGCATTTTGGTTTAGGCTCCCTCAGTAGAAGGAGAGACAAAGAAATCACCGATCCTTTTGGCACATACAGCCAAACCCTAAACAGAAAGTGGAAAATTCATTGTAAATTGAATAGGTGCCCACAAAGTCCTACGAAAGAGGAGACCTGGACTGCTGTCATGATCCTCTGGCTTGCAAGCTACAGTGATGTGACTCTGGAATCAAAAATCGGTGTATAATTCATGACAAGATATGTGGACTTCCTTCATTCCTCACTTAGAAAGAAAGTTTGTGCTGTAAGAGACGCTAGGCTCATTCCTGACTAACTGTTACACAACCAAGGGAATGGCCTTACAAATGATTATAAAAATCATTATTTAACTCCTGTGGGAGCTCAGAGACTCACAGATCTGCACTATTCTGAAAAGGCATGAGCTGTGAGAGTTGCAATGTCTCTTTTTGGCACTTTACTGCAAACAGATGTTTATGGAATAAGACATCCAAACAGAGAGGTTTTTCCCCAAAACTGTGTTCTAGACAAGATTTATACCGAGCAATTTCTGCCTGGCATGGACCAAGCTCCAACATCCCCCCTAACAGTACAGTGCACTCTAATGAAGACCACGGGTAGTTACTTGCTTTGTATAGCATGTAAAATCCATATACTAAAGTCATCCATACAGCTGCCCACTAAACCTCACACCCCTTCAAAGGCATGGTGAGATCTGCCCCAAATCATTGTAATATTTCTGTTCCAAGAGTTTTCAGTATTGGTGATCGACGGCCAACCTGAGAGCAGGAGGAAGAGCAGCTCTTAAATTATCCATGAAGCTTGAGCTAGCACAAGGAGAAGAAGTATAAAAGAGTTCTCATAGTTACATGTTTCCCTTAAGGATGACAGTCTCCATTCCTTAGTGTCCTTAAGCTGCAAGGAAAGCTGCAAATGCAGATGCACAGGGCTGCAAAGCCCAATATAAAAAACTCACTAAATAAATTAAAAACTTTCCACTGACCTAAGCTGGCTCTCTGCTAAAACCAAAATGCTGAACGGAATCCAGACGCATGGAAATAAGGTGCTGATTTTTTTCTGGAAGTCCTGCTGGACTCTCTTCTGCACTTCTGGGGTCTCAAAGCATTTTTGCCTCCTCTCATGCTGCCCTCTCGCCTCATCAGCAGAAAAGGTATCACATTTGTTCTTCATCACTTCTTTCCTTAGAAATTCTCCTTTGCTGCAGCAGATGAGAAACTTGGCAGCGGGGAGGCAGCAGGTGTGCTGAATGCTGCTCTCATCATCCCTCACACTGACTACTCTGCCTCATTAGCTATAACTATATCGGTAAACCAACCAGGCTCTGGGGCCAATACGAGCATGTGACTGCCCAGAATACTCGACCGGTGTCGCACTGTTGGGCCAGCATGAAACAGTGTTTCTTCAAACCGTGTCCAGGTGCCACGCAGGGGTTAGCAGAGCCCGGGGACTAATCCCAGCGGGGAGGCTGGATGCAGCCAGTTTATTTGAGAGAATGCTAGACTGGAGCTGTATGGACGTGACCGAGGCTTGCCAGCTAACTTCAGGGTCAGAAAATCACCTGGCCCAATGACATGCCGACTGTTTTCTTGGATCCTTTCGTTTGGCAAACCCCAGCTGTCACCTCCTGCCTTATACCCAGATCTTTCCGTTCTCAGAGCCTAGGTTGCCTACAAAAAGATGCATAACCCCTTGCACATACTAAGGGGACAAATTTCATCCTCCCTCTAGAAATGTTAAAATAATTGGTCAGCTGGTTTAGATCACTCTGTGTGAATGCTGTGTCCTCATCAATACTCGCCACTCTGCCAGTTTTTCTGTCATTCACAAATTTTAACTGCAGTGATTTTATATTTACTTCTAGATCATTACTGTAAATATTGATGAGTGAGTCTAATACCAGAAGCCCACCAAAAATACATTTGATGATTCCCCATTGACAGCTACTTTATGAGACCTGTTATTGAGCTCGCAGTCAATTTTTAATGCATGTTATTGATACTTGTATAGTGCTAATTTTTTAATCAGAATATCCTTCAGAACTGAATCAAATGTGTTAAAAGATGTATTATATTTGCACAGCTACCCTAATAAACTAGCAACCAAGCCTGTGATCTCACCAAAGAATGAAATCAGGTTTGTGTAGAATAACCAATTTCTTGTGAAGAACTAAACCTCATTTTAATTCCTAGCTTTTAATGTTTCATTGTTTGAATCCAATTAGCACCATAATTTATTGGTTTTCCTCCTGGAGTTAACAACGTCTTGTCCAAAGTCTGCTGCGGATTGTGAAAACATGCAAGGTTTCGTTTGGTTTTTATTAAAGACATTTTCTAAAATTAGAGGACACTCTGGAGGAAAAAGACTGAGAACTTGCACTAGAGGCACCCAGAATAGTGACTTAGTTGCTGGGCTGGTGTATCAAGAAAGCCCAGGGGGAAGAAGGAATATCTGAGTCATCCTCAAAACTCTCCCTTTTCCAGGTCTCAAGCACAAATCAAAGAGCAGTAGGGAACCGGTCACATGCTGCTTCAACGCAGGCAGAGATTGCTTTCAAGCTGCACAATGTTACGCGGGCCCCTTGCTCTGCAGCAGGGCTAGTCGGGACGGACAGGCAGACCTCTCCGCTGAAGGGCAGGCCAGAGAATTAATAGCGCAGGTTACTGATGCGTGCGTTAGCAGCAAAGCAGCTATTGCTTTTTTCTCCGGCTCACTCTCACTCTTATCCAGTTTTCACAAAGGAATATGATTAAGATGTAAGTTGTTTAGATTCATTTTTAATATCTCCTGATCAAAAGTGGAAGCTTAAATAGCATGTAAGAAATGACTTGATATTAAAGAGAGAGAAAGAAGAACAAATAGTTTAATTCGCTTCTTGTCTTTCTTGGCTTGGGATTTTGAAGCAGATGTTCATATGCAAACACAAAAAATCATCTTCAGTCCAAGTCTGAGCACATATCGCATGGTTCAGAGAGAAGATATATAGCGAGGACTACAACAGCATGCTTCCTGCTTGTAGTGTCACAAGAATGTCACAGGCAATGACCTATGTAAATTGCCTGAATGTGGGATGAAAAAAAGAGAGAGAAGAAATCTTTAAGAAGGAACAAAAATACTTGAAGTAACACATACTCAGAAAACATGTGTAAGTATGTTATTTCAAGCATATCCAAAGATCTAAAAAGTAGGAAAAATGGAGATTGAGCGTTAGAGTAAGACTTTAATGGCAATCTTAAGAGACAAAGAAGCAACCAATATTAAAAGAAAGGGGCTGATTTCTGGATCTTAAACTGATGAGACCACGGAGTAGCACATGCAAAGCCTCTGATTACTCATAAATAGGGGAAACAGACTCATCATATCGCCCAAATTCAAGAGGGCTGAAATGTCAGGTTTTCAAGAGGGTTTTGATTCTTTTTGGTCTCCGTATGTATTGAGGAATGAGAGAAAGCTAAATTGTGGAAACCAAAGCCAGACACAAGGGAGAAACCCAGTCAGCAAGGAATCAAACAGGAGGATGTGTGAAGTTTCACACATTCACTTTAATGCATAACCTGAGAGAAATGGTCCATTGTAGCAAATACCACCAACCTTCCACCTCCCCCAGGAAGAGGCACGCCGCCAGCAGAACCTCCCTGTCCTCCCAGACTGATTCCAAAGCAGGCAGCGAGTTAACCGGCTTGGAAAGAGCGAACCACCTCGCTTCACCATTGCCCAGGAAGAGAACTGGCACAAACAGAGGCACAGGCTGAGAGCTTTCAAAGAGTAATCCTGCTCCGTTCCATTCAACCATGGAATCATCACAGAGGGACATTATCACTGATCCTAGTATTTTCGATGGGCTTATGGTTTTTAAAATGCTTTTTATACATTTAATCTCCACTTCTTTTACAAGAACCTCAGGAAGATCTCCAGAAACACTTGCCAACTGATTGTGATGAAGATGGAGAGGAAGGGGAAGCAGGCTGTGAATATTAACAAGCAAAAAGATGTAAGGTTTCAATACAAATCTGGGATGCTTGATCCCATGGCAAGGCAGTTCTTGAACCCATACCATTTAAAAGCCTGCCCACGTAGGCATGGCTATGGATCCAGACCACACAGGCGTATGTTACACATGTACATATACACATCCTAATGGATTTCACAGCGACACCGCCAGTTATCTGTCTGGGTATATTTCTGTGGAAGCCAAAATGTGTCATGGGGTCCTTTGTATCTCATAGGGTCCAAGCACACCTCATGCACCTATGCGCATGATCTCGGAGAGGTCGAGTCACAGCAACTGCATTCACCATCAATATCGTGTTATAGGCCAAATACCTCTTCCATGCTTCCTTCCAAATATGTTCAGGTTTCATATAGGAAATGAAAACATTTTAAAATGTCTCTCTGTGCTTAAACTTGCAGCGGTAGACCAATATTTGCTATACATTAACTGAGCATCAGCTGAGTGCAAAACCTGGCCCTTCATGCCATGCGCTATTTTTGGCATCGGGCCCAGATAAGAACAAAAAACCAATTGACTGAATTTAATCAGTTGGTGTTAGTTGGCAGTGCAAGAAGTCTTTATGCAGGTATTTATTTGTCCCAGCAATAAAAAGAATATTGGAATTTATATCCAGGAGATAGGAGAGCACCTTGTCACTCAAGCACAGCTAACAAGGGAATCACTATTTGATAGAGACATGTAAATGCCAAATGCTTAGTCTGGTTATTATTGTAAATTCCATTTTTACAACCTCTTATTTTTAAAATGGTCTCTTAATTGATTTGTATTTTTTTTTCCAATGACATTTAACTACACGTGCTTTGTAAATATACCCACACATATGACAAAATATATTAAAGGAGAAAATACTGATACATTAGAGGTACCATCTTCACAGACTGCACTAAGAAGACATTCTAGTGCTCTCATTAGTTGTTTTGCATAAGGAAGCGAGATCAAATTTTTTCTGGGTATATAAGTGGGTGCAGTTCTACCACAGGCAGCTGATGCCAGCCAGTTTGGCCCTCAGAGTGTTAATGACACACATCACCAACCCACCCGTACAGCGGTGCGCTGCTCCTTCCTGACAGTCACCGACATGGAACGGGAAGGCGCGTAGAACAGCTATGGCAAGGTCACTGCTCAACTGGCCACTGGGTGATTCAAAGCAACTTCTAATCCACCTCAGCACAAAGCAGCTGGGGAGTCAATGGTTGCTGACAATAACATACTACAACGTTTTTCACTTATCTCTTCTAACAGTTTCTTTAACAAACGAGTCAGAGCTATCTAACTTGTAGATCAAGACAGCAGACCAAACCTTAGGAAAGGTAAATGTCTTTTATAACTGAAGCTGAGACATATGCCCAAGAAATCTAAATGGTGTCACTTGGCTTTTGCTTAAATAAGGACTGAGAAAAAACTGAGTGATAACTTCCAAGTCTGGGCCCTGAGTGATTACACAAGTTGAAATTTGGCCAGGACAAATTTCAAGTGCTGGTTTAACGTACATTCCACAATGTCTTTAGTGATCAGAAGAGGTCAGGACGTCTCTTTTACTTCAGCAACAGCATGTTAGAGAGAAGCAGAAGGCAATGCATCTCGTATCACCAGTGTGGTGCTTTGGAGGCGTCAAACAGCACAGCCTGAGCATCAGACAGGGCTGCAGCACACGGTGCAGCGTTAAAACACATAGCACTATAAATTGCATCCATCCAGTTGCCTAAAACACAGGTTTGGGATGGGTTTAAAAAGTTAACCCAGTTAAAAACAACAAATGATAAAATCCTGGGAAGCCTGAAGCACTGTGTGAAACTACCCAATTCCCTGAGTTTCTGGGGCAGTGCAGGGTTCAGCACCCCTCAGGTTTGGAGTGCAAAGTATTATGTACCATTCAAGAGAGAAACCGTGCACAGGGAAAGGCTGGAACCGGCACCCTCAGATCCCACCACCCAAGGCACCCTACAGTAGCCATCGGATTTGTTTGAAACCACTCACTGTTGTAGTTGCTGTTCCCACTAGTCTCTGCCGGTGCGGTGCTGTGCTCCCCCGGCCCTTCAGAGGTGGCCCTTCCTGACACGGAACGGGGAGAAAAAGGGAGGAGATGAAACAAGGAAAAGGAGAAAGGGGAC
Organism: Scopus umbretta; assembly: GCA_013400535.1. Lineage (NCBI taxonomy): Eukaryota > Metazoa > Chordata > Aves > Pelecaniformes > Scopidae > Scopus > Scopus umbretta. The sequence goes on along the minus strand of VZTL01051417.1, from coordinate 32,909 downwards.
ATGGAGGGTAAAAGAAGGGAAAGGGAGCATCTGTAACCGAACTCTTCGAGCAGCTTTGTTACATGTACACACTGAGCACACTTAGGGCCTGTCAATGACAGCTTTGCATTGGCCCTAACTGGCTGCAGGTCAGGCGTAAAGAAGCTGTTTCACACAAAAGCAGGTTCATGCTCCCGAGCAGGCAGGCACCTGGGGTGGTTTCCCAGGCCGTCCTTAACCTGCAGCCACAGGCGGCTGGAAATTTCAACAAACCTGCACTACAGAAATAATTTTCCTCTTCTCTCTTCCATTGAAAATGCCTCTTTTTACTGAAAAAAATCATGATTTCTGACTGAAAAATTTCAAAATTTCATTTTTTTAACAATGTCAATATTTTTTTGGCCAAAAGTGATTTTTCCCCCAAAATGCAATTCCCCATAGGAAGAACACTGTGACAAAATTTGTAAATGAGTGCTACTGATATATTTTATAGAAAATCAGGATTATAACTTGACAAATGCCACTTCCTGTGCATTTTTTAAAACACTGTATATCATTGAAGTCAGCAGGATAGCAACAGATAAAGGCCTGCACTTTTTTCACTCAAACTTGTATTTGCTTACAATTCACACGTACCTTTTACACGGACAGGATGTCATATTGTTATTAGCAAGACTGTAATTTCATTAATGGTTGCAGAAGCAGTGGAAAACACTGGAAAAACAGAATTTAGTATTTATCCAATTCCCAAGCTTAACAATTATGGCAGAGGCATAGTGCTTTTGTTGTGGAAGAACCTGATTTCTTTATGTTGTAGAACTCATAAAAACCACAGGACTGGGGAATGACTATATTGATCTTGGATAAGATTCACTCCTGTGCAGAGATCCAGCACAAGCCAGTATATCACATAAATTTTGTTTAAGCCCCATACTGGGGAATAAAGTGGCACGCAAATCACGCATTATTGTTACAATAATGCTTTGCTCCTAAATATTGCTACTCCTGACTAGACTCCAAAATTCTTTCAGAGATTAGCAAAATAATCCCCGTTCTGCGCACAGGGAGACCGAGACAATGAACGATGTGACTTGCCCAAGGTCACCCAGCAGGGAAGCAGAAGAGCTGGGATACATCCAGATGCCAGAGTAGAGATCTATCTTCTGCCCGTTGCCCTCATACGCGGTACAAACACACAGTCGATGACAGCTTTTGCCCCACAAAATGTCTTATCTAAAATGCCTCTCGTAAAGTCTGCTTGCACAACGGGAGCTGAGTGTTCGTCACAAAATGCATTCATTAATTCATGCCATTTAATTTAATTTCAATGAAACCTGATTTAATCGGGTGTTGTATATGTTCTGTGTAGAGGACTAATGCTCTTTTTATTTTTTTCCTGTGGACACGTATTTTACATGCTCTTTTTTCTTTCAGCAGCAGCTTTTGCACCCCCATACTTCCTCCTATGGGATCTGAGGAAAAGGAATGTAACTGGCATCCCTTTCCACCCTTTAATGAAACTAGGGTTCAGATTACTGTCATAATGTGAAGACTGGTAAAACATCTTTGCTGACAGCTTTAAAACTTCCAGAACACAGAAATTAAGCAAAAATGAATTGGAAATTTCAGAGACAGATTTCAGCAGACAGCAATGCACACTCAATTCATTAACTAACTCTGAAAAAATGCAAGTGCTACATTTCATATGTGTCACAAACCCTTAAGAACAATGAAAGTGTTTGTTAACAGACTTTTGAGGGGAGAAAGCCAAACCAAGCTGCAGTGCATGCTGCACCTCTGTGTCTCAGCAAAAGCTGGCTGTAAAATAGTGTAAACAGTGGATATATTTTAGGGAATTAAAAGTATAGTTTAAGACCAATCCATTCCTGAACTTGTGCTGATGCTCAAAATAGTCATTGAAAAACAATCCTGCTAAGTCTTCTTGCAGCAAGGATAAAAACCCTTCCTTCATCACAAGTTGGCCCTCTTTGTTTTCTGGGGAAGTGAGTACATCACTGCATGGGGGATCCAACAATTCTTTGTTGTCTCTTTTTAAGTAAACATATATGCACCTGCACATATGAATGGTTACCTTTTTATTTGGCCATAAAGTGGTGGCCGTTTCAGCATATAATTCCTCACCTAGTTCCATAACCATGAATATTCACATACAAATTGCAATTACAAGTGCACATTCATTGTGCATGTACAGTCTTTGTTTCACTATTCTTAATTGCCAAAACAGAAAAGGTTTCAAAATATAAGTGAACCACTGGATTCTGTTTTGCAAACTGCCTGCTCAAAGGCTGAACACTAATAAAGATGCTAGCCCAAGGAAATGTGCCATTCGGCTTGGTGCTATGAACAGTTAAAGCAAGCTAATGCAAATCCCAACCTTGCTTTCCCAGTCCTTGCACATTCAGAATCCCACTGGTTCCCGTTTTATTGTGCACATGACCACAAGACAAATTTAACAACAAATCTTTGAAAGGATTCTGGAATTCAGGTGGGCATAACAGCGGGTAACAGTGAAAAATCCACTTCTCTTCAGGCGGATGAAGTGATAGAAATGCAAGGTAGACCGAAAAGAATCAATTTGTCATGACCAGTAAAAGAGAGATGAAGCTTATGTTTTCATTTTTGATACCTAAACTGGCAAAGCACTTCAGAAGCTGACATTTATTGATCATGTAGCCTGAAAAACAATACTGGTGAAGTTCAGAGCCCATACAGGCAAAAGACTTGCATTAAATACAACAGGAAAGTGCCCAAAATTGCTTTTGATAGCAGAAAAAAATGAAAAAGGAATTCCATTTACAGACTTGGCATGTGTATGGAAAGCATATAGCCACTTTTACCAGCAAGAAAGTGTTGGGATTTTGCTATTCCATGGCTTTTTCTTACATGTTAGATCACCATTTTGAGATGCAGAGTGGATACTGTGCCTGTTAATGTCACTGGCCTCAATCATCCAATCCTTAATCAAGCAGAAATCCCTGCAGCTTTGCCCATATAAGAATTACAGACTTAGTTATAGGTCTTCTGGTGCAGATTTGACCCCTGCTGCCTCCCTGCCGCAATAAAACTCCTAAACCCTTTTGGATCATTACTTCTACAACTTGCCAGAGGGCATGGGAGTGCAGCATTTATGGGGTTGCTTTCTGTTTTTAACCAAGAGTTGAGGCTTCATCCAGTGACTACACTGGCCAACACACAGCAAGAGAAATAACCTCAAGCAGACAGATGCAGGGCTGGTAGGGATTACTGGTTCCAGAATAAATGACTCTCTCCACCAATTCTGCCCGCATGCAAAACAACAACTTGTAGTTCTTGTTCAGCCATTGCCAGTATGTCCTTTTTTATAGCACATAAAAACAGGTTTCCTTAATGGTGCAAAAAGGTTATTAGGATTGTTTATTCTAAGCTCTGAAATATGTGTTCAGTTTTCAATTTGCTTATATACCTTTTGATTACACCAACATTGGGGTTCTGTCTTTGTAGTGTTTTTTACTTCTTACTGGAAAAGTTGGAAACTTTTCCAGTTTCCAACTGGAAACTGATACAAAGTGAAGACACACTAGAGAACATCAAGCATTGCAGTGACTGGAGTTGTTTTTCACAGCATTTATCATCTCGCTGCTTGTTTTCAGAATTAAATTTCCAACACAATTCTCTTTTTACCATACAATATTAGGTGAAAATATTGAACATATTCAGTGGCAGACAATGTCTATTTACCAGAGACAAGCACAATAAAAGCCATATCCTGCTAAATTCTGAGCCTGCAATCCACTAAGTTACATAATTCAGCATTAGAGGGGAAAGAACATAGATCTGGGAGATGCTGTGCAGAAAGAATGTTGAAAAACTTTGACATAGCCTGGATGTGAACGTATAGGAGACCGAAGCAAAGAAAACCATGTTGTGTGCTTGGGTGACAAAGAGAACGACGGTGGTGTCCCTCACAATACACAAAGGAGGCAGCAGACAGGGCATGGTGAGTGGGGAGAGCAGGATGCAAATACTTCTGTTCTGAACACAGATGATGTGAGCTGCCCAGACAGACATACAGACATTTGTTTTTGAAATGAGATTGTGTGTAGGTAAACACATACACAAATGATATTATGTGTAGGTGGAGAAGAGAAGGAGACCAAAACTGATTTTAGGGAGGGGACAGCCATCATTGTCTAGAACAGGCAACAGGGAAAGGAGGGTGACGGTGACGGCATTTTGGGGGGACCTGGCCAAGAGAGAAGCACTATGCCAGAATGCTAAGTCTGTGATTGCACTGGAGAGAAGGAGGTCCAGACAGCACCTGGAACCATGGATTGTGAGCCAGAGGGCAGCTTGCACGTTCATGTTTGTGAAAAGAGGCCCAAACATTATCAGAGATCAAAAGTCTTCTCAAAAGAGAAAGTGAAGGAAGAGGAGCAATCCAGGCAAAAGCAAAAGTAGCTCCTCAATGGCACCAATGGCTTCTGGTTTAGGAAACACCTCAAAAGGGAAGTGTGTGAGTAGGAAGATAATATCTATCTATTCATCTATCTACACATACACATACTTTCATAACCATAGATAACTGAAGATGGACAGCCATGAGTGCAACAAACACACATCTGTATGTACATGCATACATAAAGACACATAAATACACTGGTTATAAAATGTATATTGCATATGTAAAATATATAAAACTAAAATGAAATTCAAAATATATGTCCACTTTATTAATATATATTGAGTGTATACTGTTTAGTCACAACTGAAATACTCGGGTGTACATATGTGCACTCAGATATGAGATATTTACCTGGATAAAATTCAAAACTTCTTGAAGTCTACACAGGTACTCCTACAATGTTAATGGCCTGGTTGTACATAAAGGCCATGATTTAGACTGAACTTAAAATCCCCATGAAATCAACAATAAAATTCTTCTGGGTTCTCATTTTCCCGTGAAAAGAGGAAGCAAATGTTGAAAATTGTACCAGGAGACAATAACGACAAGCTAACCGAAATGCATAATCCCATGGTCGCTTGGCCTCGATCCTGAAATAATGACTGGTGAAGTGTGTTCTTAGGTGCAACCAAAGGCCACTTTCAGGATGGGGCTTCGGCCTTCAGGTGGTCTGTGGAAGCTGCTGCATACCAAAGCCGACTCAAGAGAGCTGAAATCATTCTCCATTGAAATCCATGTGGACATTTTGATAATGACAAATGGCATACATCATTGGAGTTCTTTATTCAAGGTGCACTTCATGCCTTATTTACCGTATTTTAACAGACAATAATAATGGAATAATAAATGGAAAGATATGCTTTTTGTTGTCTTTGTTCAAATTTCTCAGTGGGAGAGAGCAACATGTGTCTAATTTTTCGTATATCCTTGAACAGCCTGAAATGACAGATTGCCCATAATCTGTTATAAAATCTCAGTGCCAGAACATGACAATAGATAGCACCATGGAGTGTCTTGGTTATCTCAAAGGGAATAATTTGACACTAACCAATAGCAAAAGGGTGACCCAGTTCGGAGAGCCCTGGAGAGAGATACATTGCTGGTGGCTCCAACCATGTGTGGCTACACGCAGGCACAGTTAAAAGGCAGATTAATAGGCAGTCAGGTGTGAGGAAAAAGGCCAAGGAGCCCTACTGTGGAACACACGGCATATCCTATTTTGTAAAGCACTTTATGAATTAACCTAGGCTGGTCTTGTTTAAATAGTGAGCATCCAAAGATTCACACCAGCGTTTCTCCAGCCTGATCTGTATTCCAAAACAGTACTGCTCACATAAATCTCAGTGTTGTTTTTTACTAGAGAGTGAAAGGGAAAAAAGAAAAGCTGCCGTTAAATCAATAGGCTGCATTGCACAGCACAGTATATGAAAGTAATAGTGCTGCACTTATCATTTGTGCTGCTACCAACTAATTGCTGTAACTTGCAGTTCATTATCCCCTGTAATATGGTTACAATAATAGCGAATGACAAATAAGAACTGTTATCTTTCTACTGGCCAGCCTTTACTCGCAGGGTGAGTTCTCATTCAAATGCGTCTATCCGCACGAATAAGATTTACCAGATTACACATTGACTTAAAAGGTTTAATACGAGCAGTGATGGAGAGCTGCCTTAGGAAATATTTTCACAGGCACACTTTTGGGATCTAGCACAAAAAAGCCTTTGCTGCTGCTTTTGTACCCACCATGGTCTCCCTCAGCTCTCCCTGCATTTAAGTCAGCAACGCTGGCAGACAGAAAACCTGATTCCTATGAAATACTTAATGTGCCTTATGTCTTCCCTGAATCACGTCTTCCAGTCATTCACACACCAGAGAGGTGGTCTGATTCTTTTGATGTTAAATTAGGTACCATAACTAATAAAACTGCCTACATTGATTATCAAGCAGAAACAGGCAAAGAATATTATGGATAGGAGAAAAGACTTTGTGCTCTGGCAAGAGAGGATAAAAGTTTCTGATCATTAATGTGTGTCCTAGTTAAAGAAAATCCTTTGTTGCAGTAAAAAAGAGGAACTGTAGAAAATCTGAATGAAACATCCAATACCCACAGTATGGCCACCTGCTCTCTGGTGGTGTTCAGAAGGGGAAGAGGAGCCTCCCAGTCCTCATCTGTTGCTTCTAAACTCTCTGCAAGAGATCAGTTTTCCCCAGTGGATGTAAAGGATGTGCACAGTATCAGAAGGAAGGAGAGAATGGAGAAGCCATCATTACGGAGTCTTTATTTATGCTAATGATCCTCAAAAACATCAGTGTTCCTATGCAGAGACAGATGGACTTCATGAGACACCGCAGTGAAAACTCAGACGTTTCGCAAATCAGATGAATGCACTTACAAATTACATTTTTTTAATCCCACGGCAGCCTCATGTATAAGTGTCTCAAACGTCAGCAGTTACCCTAGGCATGCACAACATTCACAAATATTGCTAATATTTGTCTACAACAAAAGACGTAATTGCACTAAAGCATGCATATGCATAATTAAAGACATCCATAGGTGAAGAGGCATAAAAAAGCATAAGAAAGAAAGATGTTGCTGAACCATTTCTTTTCCAAAGCCTTCCAAACCAAATTTGAGGTAACTAATTGCCCAATATGTGCTCTTACTACAGTCATTCCGTAATAATGGCTGTGAGGGAGTTTCCATTCTTACCCCATGCCGAGCTCTCCTTTAAACTTCTGCATTTTTCTGACTCCTCCTGGAGATTCTGTTTCTTTCTTTTTTTTTGTTTTAGGGACATAAGATGGTCTTTTCGTTTTTTTTGCTTTTTACAAACTAGTTATGATCAAGAATCTCCCTTAGAAAACAGTACCACATAAATGTCCGTAATTATGTGTAAACTAGCTCTAAATATTTAAGGACCACAACACTACATAAAAGGAAATCTAAACGTGACCATGAATCAATGTCTCATTTGTATGATTTCAAGTGCTCTGCCAGTTAATGATGTTTTGAATTGTTTTATGATTATTATGACCTCTCTGATAGCTAAATCAATCAAATAATCATTGCCGTAGTTCATCAAATATACATCTCTAGAAAGATGGTACTTCTTTGCATACTCCTAAGGAAAAACAACATTGCCTTATCACATACATGATTAGTTAGTCTTAATATTCTAGAAATATGGTGAAATAGTGCCTTAGAGGTAGTAGTTAAATATTTTTGCATATGTTTACAGAGTTTCTATTTTTCTTAGAAAGAAAAAGACATAAATTTTACTGCACACCCTTATGTAGTCAATGGCATGTATTGACTGCAATGTGTTACTCAACACTGCTTCATACCAGGCATTTACATACACTTCTAGAAATTCATCCAGCATTTTTTTCTTCACCATACACTGTATCACACTGACTTCGCTTTTTAATTTTATTAAACCAGTCTTCCAGAAGCTTTTCTACATCTATGTGGGTACCAGTTTTTCTGTGAACAGCACTAGAAGAAACTACTTGTCTTAGCACTGCATTGACATTATCATGGTAAATTGCTTTAACATATCATTGGTAACTGCAATATTAGCACAATAAAATGTTTTAAATTTGCCTACTGTGTCTCAGAAATTGCCCTGATGTTGAATTACTTCTCATAGTACATTAACAATTATTCTAATAGTTGTTGGGAGCAGTGATGAACATTTCATTCTTCTAAATGAAGGGAGATCACAGCTCCAAGGATACAGGCAGTTTATTAAATTTCATAACTCTTGGCTTTCAGATAGGTGATGTGCCAGACTTATACCTATATATCAATTATGAGTTTATTGTACTAATAGCTTGTAGGATTAGAGCATCTGCAAGCTGCAGTTTTATGCAAAACTCAAGATCAAGGCTTCCCATGCAGTGATTCCCATTACTGCATAATAAAGATGAATGCAACCCAGTGTTGCTCAGAAAGACCGTTAACTAAATGAAGAAAGCAGTTCAGTGAATGTGGAATCTGTACAGGAGCCAAATTGAACTCCCTCTTATAACTCAGAGATGCAACATTTGGGCAGCTGCCCAAAGAAGGAAAGAGAAGAAAAAACAAGTCTGCATGCATTTTTATTTCTCACTGACTATAAGCCCGTGGTTATAAAATCTAGCGAAATTCTTGATTTCTTTATATGTGCTGTTCCAGACTCTTTAACCCATCTATTCTTGATTATAGGAATGTTATTGATATGCAGGCCATGTTAAATGCATTATGATAACTTTGCAGTTAGGGATATAACATATTCCCACTAAATTTCAGTACGACGCAGTCCAAAGTGAAAACAAGATAAAAAGAATTCAGAAGACAGGAGCTCAGTGGGGTTTCATAATCCTCAGCAGGCGTACAGTTGCAAGGCAGAGATCCAAATGACCTGGACAAATCTGCATAAAGTTTTTTAGAAAACATAAATGAATTCCTGAAGTAGTCACTCCATCAACACATGGGATTGTATCTCCACCTCTCCCACTCTTCACTTCTGCTAGCAGAAGACGACTTGCATAATAAGTAGAAACTGCATTTGCAATGTACTATTTTTTGAGCCTTTAGGATGAACACTGTTCAACCTGACTACCTGGTGGATATATTTAATAATGTATCAAAAACGTGTATGCTGTGTCTGATTGTAAGAGGCGAAACAAGGAATGATAGTCTCTAAACATTAGCTTGTTACACAACTTTCAAAATATAAAGGGCTGAACGCTAACGTAACCTCTGCATTGCACAGTCAAAGTAGGGAATTTGGCATTCGCAATGTGTTCCAAATTTGACCCGTCACTCCAAGGAAGGTTACGAAAGAATGCTGCCATGGGGTGGTTAAGATGCTAGCTTGGAAAGGAAGTTACATTTGGTAACCAAAAGTGAAATTCTGGTCAAACTGAAACAATGATACATACGTGACATGAGACACCGAACCCTCTGAAGAAAGAGGCTGTGGTTATCACAAAACTTCAAAAGCTCTTCCTGGACTACATGGAAGTTCATGACTGGAGAGAATCCTCTGGCACGTACCATTCAAGAACTGCTCGCTAGAGCGGACCATTGTGACCCTACTGTCAGGGCCCTGGGTGCACTGATGGGCCTCGATGGCCCTGCCCAGCCTCCTCTGGGGCCCCCAGCTACCCTCCCGGCCCAAGGACCCCGAGGCTCCATTTCAGCTCAGCTCTGGGCCTTCAGTCCCTGCCTGAGCTACGCTGTAGACGTGTTTGTCTCCATCTCTGTCCCAGCCATGAACCCTGTTGATCCCCAGCCCCTGGACTGATACCCTGGCCTGACCTCGGACTTGCCTGGTCACCATGGACCTGCTTGGTGGTTGCTGTACCATGCCTGAGTATCTTGAGCAGGTCTCCTAAAACAGACTTTCAAAAAGTCACTGCTGGGGAGCAAGCAAAGACATGTACAAGATGACGATATGCCACTTTATATACGTCTGTATGAGATTCAATACACTTTGGTCAAGGACCTTCTGTAAAGTCAGAAATGGAAGTCTGAGATATAAGTATGGGTCAGCCACAGAAAAGCCCCAAGCTTTACATAGTAGAGATCAAAAAGGTGACAAAACCAAGCCTAATCAAATGTGGCACTGATAAAAGTGCCAATGTTTAATGCTAATAATTTTATTACAGAGAAGTCTTTTATCAGTAGGGGCAACACCACTCCCTGGTTCTGAAGACATACAGTTACTTGCAGATTTGCCAGTATATTGACAGGCAGAGAAGGCTGTAAACTCACAAAAATCTAGATACGCCGTAAACAGCAAATCAAAAAAGAAGAACAAAGAAAGCAAACATCCAAGTAGATCTTCAGAACCCTGTTACTAGGGATGTACTTCATACATCCTAGTAATTGCCCAGTATAATGATTCTATAATTTAAACTGTTGATAATACTTTTCACTTAAAACAGAGTTAAACTTGCACATTTGTAAAATAGTATTTTTTAAATCACAGGTCATTTGTTCATGATAATTAGCCTGTGACATCTCTCATGCTAATGCTAAACATACGGTCAAATGTAATACCACATTAGTTATTGCTACGTTATGTTTCATAATCCAAGTGCAACGCATACAAAAAGCCAAGAAGCTGAAGCCTGCGCTTAGTTATGTTAATTCTCTCAAGTACGAGGATAATTCACCGCACCTCTTAATAGCCAAATCTTTTCTGCATCTCAACTGCTGCTTGGCAGTCTGGCTAAGAAAGATGTGGGTGATCCACTCCTGTAGCTGAGATCACACCCTGCCTGCAAGTGCCTCACCAGATGGTCAGCATATTGCATTTTCCCCTCGGTAACATCCTTTTTTCTCCCTGCATCTGGAACTCAAGCAGGAAAATACTTATGTTGTTTCCTATAGTGCTGAAGGTAGGGACATATCCTCAGCTATTGCACAGTGCAGCTCCCCATATCTATGCAGTATTGTGCTTTAAGTTGAGATATATCTGAATTTCAGATTCTGATTTCACTCTCTCGCAGTCTGTTGATTCACCACTCAGGTAACTACTGTCACTTTGATCAAGAATTTCTACAAAACAATTGCTTATTTGATCTCAGGTGCTTGAAGTGTTGCTTATTCTATTCCAATGCTGCTTTGAAACGGGTTTTTAACATGCGTGACTTCCATCCTAAGATGCCTCTATTAGATGATCAAAAGGTTTTCTTGACCCTATTTAAAACTTCTGGAGCTCTTCCTGCCTACTGTCCCCTAATTAGTCACAGTCCCACTGAAGTCCCGAGCTGATGCTGTTTTCCACAGACTGGTGTCTGACCAGAAAACACGGACTCATACAGTAGGTTATTGGTAGCTTTACAGCGAGTCCTGTGAAGTACCAGCCCTCCACACAAGGTCACAAGTGTGAGCTGATGAGATTGTATTCACTTCACTGTTTCCTTGCTCTGAGCACCAAAGAATGTAATAGCTTTTTAAAGTCGTGTGTTTGCATTAACTGATAAAGTGTTCTGGATGGAATGACTTTTGTATTGTAACATTTTAGCAACAGCTTCAGAGTGTTGCAAAGGCATCATTTTAATATGCAAGTGTTCACCTCCTCAAATAGCCGATACTTCTAAATGCTTTTCAAAAGAGTTAAAAATGTTCCTTGTAGTATTTTAGGGGTGTGTTTCCAAGTGTTTCCAATTTATTTAGAAAACAACATCCTGAAATCACCCGTCATTCTGGAGACTATACTACAAAGATAGCTTGGCAAACAGTGAAGTCAAATATGCTGCCTTAAAACTGACTGCCACTTTTTAAACTGGCCACAGCAGTCAAAGGGAAGATCCATCCGACCCAGGGGAACAAAAGTTGTGATGTGGAGATGATTGCTTGCTTGCTTCATTTCTATAATAAAAATTAGTTGCAGAAGAAAATCTTCCAAAAGCTCTGCATATCAGGAATCTAAATCTTAGAATAGAATAGAATAGAATAGAATAGAATAGAATAGAATAGAATAGAATAGAATAGAATAGAATAGAATAGAATAGAATATTTCAGTTGGAAGGAACCTACAATGATCATCTAGTCCAACTGCCTGTCTTATATTTCAGGAGTGATAGAAAGCTTAAAAGCCAGAGTATCGCTGGCTTTAAGTGTCTAAAATGTTTATGCTGCAACTCATTAGATACATCTATGCTGGTCTAAATTAGGTGGTTCTGGCACTGCTGGCAGTACGCACAAGGCATCGACAAACTCAGCATTGACTGCCAGGCCGCTTAAGGAGCAGAAAGCTTCTTACTGTTTCATCTGCGTTACTCACAATATCTTAACTTCGTAGGTTAAATCTGATTTGTTTATATGTTCTTGTACTGTGATCACGTGTAGAAAGAGATACATCCTACATCAATTTTCAAAGTGCTATTTAAGACTTTTGAGAATTTCACCCCCAGTTATCCTTTGTTAATGTCTCTAGATGAGGTCAAATTCCTCTTCCACTTTTACAAATTTGTAATACTTTCTTTTCTCTCCAGACCAGTTTTATTTTGTCTATAAACTATTAGCTTCAAGGCGTTACTCCAGAGTAACACCGATGTGTGATTAGAATATAAACCAGAGGGAACTGCTGGTGTGTGTTCGCATCTACACTATTCTACTATTCTCTCCTTTTCCCTTTTTTCCCACTCTCTCCTAGCCATCCCTCCCAGGCACCTTCTAAATCCCTCTGCTGGGTTTAGCGTTTAACAAAGAAGCAATGAACCCACAGGATTCTCCCTTCATTACTAGACCACCGTAATAGCATCCTGCTTTACTCATGAATAGTATTTCATCACAGTGTCAAACTTGTTCCTGGGGAGGAGTATAGTGTTTATATTTTTATTTACAGGTAATAGATAATCATTTGCAATTAATTATTTTTAACTCTTGATTTAACAATTTCAACACCAGCACCTCGAACTATGTAACTAGCACACACATATACTCTAAAAAAGAGAAGGAATGCAAATCCGTACCAAAAATAAAACAAAAAAAAATCCAACTCCATCCACTTCAGTGGTGGCCTGCCCATTAATCCACCTCCCCAGTACAGAACCAAACTTTTGAGTTTAGAGCTACTGTCATTTCTGAAGTCATTCCACAAAACTACGTTTGCCCACCAGCCAGGCTACAGAAGTCCCTGCCTCCATCTCTTCAAAACTAAACCTAGAGGGAAGATTGCCCTTCGAACAGCTACGGGGTTTCTAGATGCACGGAGAATCAGAACTGTCAACTTCCTGCATTGTGGGAAGAGAAACCCTTGGACTGTCAACAGCCTAAACAACATATCAGCTGAGAGACTCAGTAAACTCCTGGCTAAAAGACCTTACAGTCATGATATTTTGCATATACAAAAGTACAACAATATCTGAAGAGCTTGATTTGCTTTAAGACATTTAAGATTCCTCTGATCTTTATTCAGAAGGACCACCAGCATACCTAAATAAAATTTACATTTACATTTGCCAGGACACGGAAAGTTGTCTCAAGAATATGAATGTAAACTCTGCAAAACTTATGTAGAATATTTTTTCTGTAAATCTATCTAAAACAGACAATTTGGCAGTATAGGGTGAAAGGTTTATTTGCATGCACTTCAGATGACCCACTTAATTCATACCTGGCTTTTCTACATCACTTATGCATTCATCTCAGAACCACATCATGCAAAACCTTCAGACCACCTACCTTGTCTTGTAGGGCAGCTAAAGCCTCTTAAGGAACAATGACCAGGGTGCCATATTCCACTATCATTCCATAAATGAATTCCCACTGAAGTCAATGGGATCTCACATAAAAAATCAATGTTGGATGTGTCCCCAAGCAATAAGTTTTCTTTAACCATAGGTTACATTTTTGGTGATGGACATGAGTTCTCATTACTGTTGACAATTTTTACATACCTAATTAATTCCCTGAACTCCCTATTAAAACTTCATGCAGAGCCTAGCCACGGTCTAGAGGTGGCATTTTTGCTAGAGAAAATTCAACCTATTTGATATGTGTTCCTATCACTTTTTAATAAAACAGGAACTAATCTTGACATCTGAGTCAACAGGCATTTCATCCAAGAAGAACAGGATAAAGGTGACAGGTTTTGATGGAAAGTAGTGTTTTTTCTATACAGTATATGGAGAGCTTGCATGCCAAGACAGCGTCATTGTATAAAAGCAAAGCAAAACTTGCTTCATATTAATCTATACAATAAACTATACAGAACTCCTGAAGGATAAATGAACATGTAAAGACACAGTGATACAATTGTCCATTACTGATGACGATTTAGGCTGTGAAGAAACCCAGAAAGCCTCCTGTCTAGGTCCCTAGGCCCCTTTGCTCCCAAATAAAAGAGTGCTCTGCATGGGGACACTCAGGCATTATGCCCACAATTGATAGGCTTTTCAAAAGTTGCTCATAATGACAGCACTTATTCCAGCCAGACACTTACCCATATGCTTAAATTTAAACATCCTTAAAACCATTTCTACTCAGCAAAGCATGCAATTAACTTTAAGCACATGCTTAAAAGCTTTGTTGAACTAGGTTTAAATAAGTAGAGATTGTAAGCAAGGAGAACGGACATAAAAGGGACCGCAGAGCTGGAATCAGCCAAAGCTAGGCAGAGTCAGGTCTCGGGGGCCTGGAGGAATGGGATGCCAGCCTAACGCAGACCGTCCCCAACAGCAACACAGACTCGGTTTTCACACAAATGCCACAATGGTAATGAAACGTTACAATCTGTTAGTTTAACGTTCTGACTCAACATGACCAGCTGCTTTTCAGGCAGCAGTTCTGCACTGTAAACAGTATCACGGGGTCAGGTCCGAAGGAGCAATAAACATGCTTCAAAGAGGACTCAAAATGCAAGCTTCGCTCCTGTTGGTGTGAATCTTCCCCTCGCCTCCGCCTGCCCCCCTGTCCCGCTTCCCTCCTGTCTGCTTGTTCACTAATGGTTCACCTCCGACTTCAGAGAAGTACGTTAGCTGAAACAGGTTTAAACTCTCACTCAGGGTTTAGAGCGCTTTCCCCGTTGAATCCAGGAAGACCCCTTTTGATGTTCAGTTATGCTTCAAAGCATGTTTGTGATAATTTTTTTGGCAACATTCCTTCTGGGAAGTCCAGGTGACACCAAGGCTGAGCCAGGGCCTGGCAGAGTCCCGGTGAACATCCCAAGGTGTTTGGTTAGCTGGTCTGTCAGTCTGTCCTAGGGACACTAAAGGGACCAGAGACAGACTGCATGCTCTAACATCAAAAGTTGCTGCAGTGTGTATTTTTCATTTCCTTGCAGGGAACAGAGGGGCATAAAACCTTTCACTCAGTTGCTGAAGTCTTCATTGTCACAAAGATAAAGTAGCCGGATAGGAGCTGGAGCCATTTAGCAATTAACTGACATTTTAAAAAACAATCCTTTTGCAACATTCAGGCAACTCTTTTTATTATGTAGTTAATGGTAGCACTTACCGAAGCTAATTTTATGTGTAATAAAACTTCATTACTATCCCTTCTTCTGAGAGAAGGGGTGCAGAGGACAACTGGAATAAGAAGCATATGGTTTCTTATTCTTTATCGGTCATGTATGTGTATACGACACATCACAGGTATCTAAAACATTCTCCTTTCTTTTCTTCCCTTGTTCTTTCTTTTAGTGGCTGTGTAACTGCTGTACTCTTTCATGTCAGAGGTCACCTATCAAATTCTGCTCTTCTTTTTTTTTCTGCTCACAAATCAATGACGAGGACAACAGAAGGTTAGATCCTTTCTAAAAATAGCACTGATGTTGCTGTTTGCTTATTCAAGGTCTGCCAAGTCTCTCTCAGGCAGAGTCTCCTAAGCAGCATGTTCCAAATCAGCAAAACTGGGTGCTTGCTGGCCCCCCTGATGCGCTGCTGCTGAGGGAAGGTGCATTAACTGTCTGCTCAAGCCGCCCGGCTCCAGCCTTCGGCTTCTTGCTGGGTACTGTCAGAATAGCAGTTGGTGTTAAGATGCGAGGAAAAGGAAGGGTGAGGAGCGAGCACTGTCACAGTGAAAGGTGACAGGATGACACGGCTTTTAACTCTTTTTCAATCAGCAGAGTTTTCCAGCTAGCCCATCTCAATTCAAGCGGATCTGGTTTTCTATCAGTCATTGTTACTAGCTTGATAATTGTTATATTCTGAGAGAAAAAAGTGGATAGATTGGTATTTCATCTAGTATAGATTTAAAAGCATAAGACTGAGATTTTATAAGGAAGTCACAGATGGGCAGAGTACACATATTGTTTTCTAACACAAAGAAAGGAGAGAGCAACAAACCTGAACTGGCTCTGCATCATAATCTTTAAAGCAAGCATAGGGACTTCCTCACTGGGAAAATTTCAGTCTGGATCAGATCACTGCATAATTTAGGTGCTTTTCATGGCTCTTCTGCCAGCCTCACCTCGTGGTAAACAATGATGTTATTTTCTACAGGTGAAGAGCTGCAGGCGAAGAGCTATAGGTTTACACTTTAAAAAGTTGTCCACTGACACTGCTGAGGCTACATCAGCTGACACCCGCAGAGAATCTGCTTGTATCACTTCTCTGTAGGCTCAAGCAAAAGTAGCTGGACTGTGTGGAAAAGGCACTTATTAAAATACAAACACTTCTATCACAAAGAAAGATCATCTGGAATGTGCTGGCAAAGTATATTTTGTTCTCTCCTTTTCCTATTTGTTCTAGCAGGACAAGCCAAACTCAGCTGTCACTTGCAATGCTGCAAACAAAACAAGCTGGTGCAAATTGACAAAACTCCATCTGGGGTTGAAAGTGTTCCTTTGCACCGAGTGAGCATCTGAGCCACTGGCTAGTTTTACTGGTGTTGCTCAGCTATAACCCAAAGTAGGATTTTTCTCTCTATCTTTCATTTCTGTTTAAGTTGAAGCAATTTTATGAATATGTTTAACAATGAGCACCCCAGGGACAGCTTGGTAAACCAAGTAAGAGAGAGAAGAAAGAAATTATAGATCTGTTTTTCAGACATTACCCTGTATGCTTAACGCAGTGATCATGTCTTTATGCATACCATATCCTCACTGTGACATGGGAATAGACACCTACATTACTGCAAAAGTCAAAGGCGCTGAATGGAGCAGTGATTTAAAAAAACTTGCGATTTGGACCCAATTGTTTTCCATTCTTTGTAATTACTTTAACTTTCAACATCAGCTTTTCCTGTGAGTACTTCAGTAAGCAAATCAATTTCCCCTTTTCCTAAGAGAGATTCTGTCTAGGTTTAACTTTACCAAAAAATGCTATGTGACGGGGTATTTCAGATGTGTGTTCTTCATCTGAAAACAGCTTTATTCATTATTTCAGCTGCAGGCATTGTCTGGATCTATTTCCATCTATCTTTCCACAGACAGGTATATTTACCATATATGCGGTGGCGATATCCTTCAAAAAGATACAGGAGGGAACTCAAGAAACCCAGCTTTTCACTGTGATGTACAGAACTTTCTTCTAATCCTGGGATGGCTTAAGATACAAAATCTTACGTAGAAACCATTGGAAAGCAACTGCAAGCTATTTTAGGCAGGCATCGTTACTATCTCAGCGATCTGCACTGGTGGATTCACGACAACTTTGGTATCTGTAGTAATTCGAGTAAAATTATACTGTGTATCTTTGGAACATCTTTGGGAGACACACTTTTTCTGAAAAGCATGTGGCACATAAAGGCTGTGGGGCAGAACAGCATCGAAGTGTGAAAGCACTCAGCTGGGGCAGCCAAAGGATTGGGTTTCATGCCAAACTCACCCTGTTGTTGTCTTTTAGACCATGTCGTAGGACTGGATGTTCCTTTATGCTAATTTGGTGCAGTCTTAGAGCATTTGCTTTGCTTTAATCACATGCATATGCATATGTAAACTTGGCCTAGGATGTGCTAAATGCTTTTCTAAATATGGATGAACTTCTGAATTGGAGCCTTATCACAGTCATATTCCCACCTTTGGGAAATGCAAGAAGCAGTGGGAGGTGGTTTTTGCTTTGCAGTATCATAAAAATACAATGTTAAAACTGGCTTCGTGCCTATTGTGCGGGAAATGATCTGAGAGCCGAGCATTTAAAGAGAAGTGGCTAACCTACTGTGACACATGAATAATGTCCCACATTTCAAGCCTTGGTCTGCCCATCAGAAGGCCTTCTCTGAGATTTAAGTATTGTTTTTATATTTCTTCAGTGTTTTCAGATGAAAGGTGCTAATGTCCCAAACATCATTATTAACTGAAATTCATTGCATAGTTGGCATATCTGATGTTATCTGAGACACACTGAGAACCGTATTACTTCACAAAGTAAAGTAACTGTATTACACTTTAGAAAGAATCTCAACATTTATATAGCTGGAAGAATGATGTAAAAAATGCATTTTTAATTTTAAATTAGACTATTTAATCATAGTGGTAGATTGCAGCAGCTACACCAAACCTAAATGCATGACTCAGTTCTTAGTGAGGATATTCTTTAAACAGATGAGCAAAGTTTCAGGCTGAAAAAATGTCCTTACAATTATATGTGCCTTCTAGAAGTACAACCCGGAAAGGAAACCTTCTTAGGAACGAGAATTTAAAGTATATTCTTTGCATCAAATGGTGCTGATTTTATTCCTCTTCTTTTTTAGTCCTCTGTTTTTGCTGGACATTTAGAGCCCCTCTAGTAAGTGTGTTTATGAATTTACTCTTGACCGGTTTGGTTTTCTGACTCTCGGAAGGGTCAATAAATATTTTTTTCTGTTTAAGTTTTCCAGTGAGGCAGAGAAAAGAATCTTAGTCGATGATCACTAGAGAGATGCATATGGTATGGCAGAGTTGCTGCTGACGCTGATGCATTTGTGCTTTGTAAGGTCTATTTGCCCCTTCAGTTTCACTTCCAGCTATGAAAACTGTGGAAGGTTGGAGGTTTTGTTCACTCTCAGTGATTCCATACAGTTTCACATCACTACAGATTCTGCATTATTGGTTTATGAATTCAGGCGTTAAAACCTCATGAGAAGCCTTGACTGTGGAAGTACAAACTCTTGCCATCCTAAATATCCACAGGCATAAGCACATGTTTGAGTCTACACATTGGCTTTGCAACAGGTGTAGCAGCACAAGCAGCAACAGAAGCAAGCCAGTGTTCACCCTCTCCGGTTTTGACCCAATCCAGTGCCCTGGGAAGTCAACAGAAACCCTGCAGTAAGCTGGTATAGCGAGAGAGACAGAAAAAGCCCACAAAAAATAATTGACTTCACTATTCCAAACATGTGGTCCATATGGCACTACCTAGTAGTATATTCTCTATTGCCTGACTAATACATACTTCATGAGAGACAAGAGAATTAACCGTTCTACCCGTAGTACACATGGAGACCCCCCACACATAAGTTTCCACAGATCTCCAGCATTGCACTGCATCCTTCATCTGCCCTTCTGTTTCCTCCTGACCATTTTGTTTTCTTTATTCTTTCCTCTGTCTTATCGAGCACTTGTTTACATACACCAAGAAGAAATTATTGAGCTGTTACTCTGGAATGCCAGGGCTAAAGAACATGAACTCTATTGTACAGTGTATCTTCCTCGTTTATGCACCTGCTGTGATGATTAATTAGTTAATGCTACGAAATACTTGGAACATGAAGGTATATAGCTATATAAATGCAAGCATCCATTAATTACTATTATATAATGTCAAGCAGAGGGCGAGCCAGCTAATAGAACCAAAACTCTGGCATGTACTTCCAACACAGAGCAAAATTCAGCAAATAAACTCAATTTTTCTATTTAATGTCTTTGCTAAATCTACTGAAATTTTATCCATGTTGGGAAATTGTATAAAACAGTTTTGCAACTGGACCACTGTTTAAGAGTGTCTTCCAAATGCTGACTTTAAAAGTGCCATTTTCCTCTGAGCAAAACTCAGCCTATCCAGGTATTTCAACATTTATGACACTAGTAGTCTCTTTCAAAATCATAACTGTTAAAACATTAAAGATTTCTATGCTGTGCTAATAGAGAGAAGGTAAGCTGGTGCTAGGCATCTGCTTCTTGATAATAATTATCACAGTAATTAAGTTTTGCCATAGCTGTTAAAATAAGAATCCAGTTTTGACATTTATAAGAGTGGCATTATGAAAAGCTGAACTCAGAATTATCTCTTTATCATACGACTAAAACAATTACAGATGTTCTATTGATGTATGCTGTGGTCCTCTTCCCAGCACAATAATTATCTTTTAATGAGCCCACATTAATGTAAATTGGATTCATCAGGAAATAAATTTTACAATGAATGTGAGGCACTCTACAGGTAACCTTTCATGAAAGCAAAGCAAATACTAATCTTGATCATTTGTGGACTAGAGATTTTCTTTCAGGTTTGAGACAAGTAAAAAAAAAAAAATCCAGGTGGATCACATTGTTTCCTTGCATTCTAGGCAACTTGGAAGTTTCATGGAAGTAAATAGAATTTGTCACTTTTGTAAAACTTGCCTTTGGTAAAGGACGGATAATAACGTACATTTTATCTTGGTTCCTACTTCCACCATGCCCTTATTCACCTCAAAGAGTCACCTGTGCCATGGCACAAACAGTGGGAGTCTCGGTGCCAAAAGCTGCTATTCTTGGGTTATTCCAGCTACAGTGTTCTAGAATACCTGCTGCCTTGCTGCGTCTGTTCCACTCTGCACCAGTTCTGCCATGTTCTTAAATGTCTTGAGTTCTCTAAAAATCAAGCCTCACTGAATAATAAATATCCCACCTCATATCCACAAAAAAAAAAAAAAGGAAGAGAAAGAACAACTTTTTAAAAATCTTATGGATATATAAAAATACTGTATTACAGATATACCACTGCAAACCAGTCAGTTTCAAAGCATTTAAAACTCAGTTTTGAATGATGTCCTGTTGCTCTTAGAAAAACTGATATGGCCAACTGGTAAATATCAAAACTAGTTGTTAAAAGCAAAAACCCTTTTTTTGTTCCTAAAGTTGATTCAGTATTAAAACAGTGAGGTGGAGAAGAAGGAATGCCCACTGATGGCATCCCTCAATAGTCTGGCTTTTGGTTCAACAGCTGCCTAATACTGACAACCAAATATATAATATGTCAGTTTTGGAAGAGGCTGCATATTTTTTGCTGTAAGTCTTCAACCTAGGACCATAATGAGTAACTAAACACTTGTATAGACAAGAAGGTGTGTCTACTGTGATTCACTGGGACGGAACACGATACTATCCAATTTTCTAAACCTCTTCTGTATTCTTTACCCTAAAAAAAAAAAAAGCTATTGAAGGAAAAGACACAATTAAAGTTAAATCGGGGTTTGTAACAGAATACGGGAGGGAAGCAACTCCCTAAGGATTTGGCTTGGGGTAGTTAAGCCTTTGCTCAAACTGAGAAATGCTGAGTGTCCTGATTGTTCCCACAGGCACTAATAAAGGAAAGGGTAAGATGGGGGCAGCTTGTCAGAGGAAATTCATCTTATCGTTGTGATCTCCTATGCCATTGGGCTAAGTATGACACACAGAGAGCTAAAATGCAGTCTCTGCCACAAAGAGGTGACTGTCTGTGGAGCCAAGGCTGTGACGCAGAGGTGTGAAGGCAACCTGCCCTCAAGTACACAAGTTAGTTCCCAGACTTCAGACATCAATAGCACTGTTGCACCTCATATTCAGCCTGTGCAGGTTCACACAGCTTATACTGAAACACCTCCACATCAACCAAGACATTTTGAGAGTACCTGTATATACACACTACTGTCACACCAACGGGCTGTAATGCAGACATTCTTCTTGTCTAAGTCAGGAGGCAACAGATGGCTAAAAACAAAGAGAACAAAAGGCAACAAGGAGGCGATCCCAGTCAGTGACAGGCTTACCAGTACACTAGATACATAACTGTCATCAAGCCTTTTGTGGGCCTTATCTCTGTGCCAGAAGCAAACAAAAGGTCTATGTATTACTTCAGGTCTATTTTGAGGACTGAAATGTGATTTCATAGGTACACAGGCTCATTTTGGCCTTCTGCAGAGAACGATTTTCTCCCACGTTAGAATATTTTAAATAATATTCATTCAATTATGGTGCCTGCATCAGCTATTTTCCCCCCTGAATAAAATGGCCCATGGAAATTCATCAGGATATACATATTGAAATGTGTGCAAATTGTGTACATGCATTTACACTCTCACAGATATGGCAGAAGTCTCCATTAAAAAAACATTCACTTTCTTACTGCAGCATTTGTCTGCAGATTCTAAATGTCAATATTATCCCTAGTGAGAAGAGAAAGGAGGTTGAAAGGTTGGTAGTTTTAGAAAGCTAATTGCCATCCATAAATTGGAGTTATGAACACACGATGCCTTTTGCAGCAGTGAGGCACAGGGACACTGCAATTTTAGGTCTAGCTGCACAACCCAGAATTTACAGAGGCACGCTTTGTGTTACCGTGATCATCACAGCAAATGAATTCATGTTAACGGGAAGGTACATCAGTAGATTAAAAGAATATTCTTTACAATTTATTAATAACAGACCCTTTGAAATAAAATGCAGAAAATCCCTGTGTAAAACTGACTTCTACAGATCGTTCCCTGTTTTCATCAAGGACTTGGCCAATAACATATGAGTGCCCAGCACTAAAAGACAAGCTTTAAGTGATTTTTTTTAAGATGTCACAAGTAACACTCTATTTGAAGCAGCAGTGATCACCAATTTGACTCCATATGGTATTTCTCTTGCACATCAAAAATGGATGTTAGTCAGCAACTCCCTCCCCCATCTCCAATGCTAGGAAAACCCGAACACCCAATTTTCTTTGGCACTAAGACAGTATAGTGGATGGAGCAGTCCAAAGGTTACACATTAGATTTTTACTGAATGTCACTCATGCCTCTGTGGACAAAACAAAGCCACAAAACAGCACTAGTATTTATCCAAAATGAGTATGCCATTCCCTTTTAATGTAGCCCTTTATGGAAACACGTTTCACAAAGATATTCAATTGGAATTAATCACGGAACTTTAATACTTTCTAATATGTCACTCTTGCTTTTTAAGTTTGGCTTTTTGAGTAGACTGCCAATAAATAAGTGATTTTTTTCCACCAGCAGGTTACCTCTTGAAGACAGTTTTCTATGGATGAAGGGAGAAGGGATGTGTTGACAGTCACAGATACCAAGACCATATGCTGCCTAATCTCATCTTGAGCACATACTCTGAACCTCATGAAATCTATGTGATATTTAAATGTATCTACACTACACAACTCCAGATCCATTAGATCTCTTGCTCCATGTCCTTGCTCTATACAGATAGCCACTTTGCTAGGTGTTCTATAATACTAGATCCTGTGGGGTAGGTTTTTAAGGACAGTTTGCCTAGTGGTTTCAGTGGATTTGCTGAGGTTTTCCTAACTCTGGCTTGGATGAGAGTTTTGATTTATCTTCTGCAACATTATACAAAACAATTCTGACAAGTTCTACCTTGTCCTACCAAAGTCATTGGGCATTCAGAGAAGAATCTGAGCTGAAAAGATGCTGAACTGAAAGCATCAGATTGCAAGATCTCTGGTGTAAAAGATCTCTTCTGTTTTCTTCTTGAAATAAGATTTGTATTGTCACTGTGTGTCTGTGCACGCCTGCCTGCCTGTCTCCCATCCTCACTAGGAACTTGTTTTAACCCACTGGCCAATTTCAACAGCCTTTGGCAGAATATAGAATGGTAGAATATCCAAAAATACTGCAGTTCTCAGGCTGCAGATAGACAATGAGACAGAAAAGGATGATTTTATTACTGCCCTGAGGAAAAGAACCCTCTTTTTAAGCATCAAATGATGCACATGGGACTAATCAGTTGGAGGCAAAGGTTTTAAATCTTGCCTCCTGATAATAAAATGCCTATCATAGCAAAGTGCCAGTTCCTGACTGGGGCTGCAAAACACTACTGTAAATATTAATATCACCATGTCTGTCTTTGCAGACTAGGAATAGCAGAGGTGTGGTATCATTTAATAAAACAGCCTTTCTATAATTACAGAGGGATCACTGCTACAAGTGCAACCCAGACACCAAATCTGTCTTTTGCCTCTACTGAGATTACAAGTGTGACAAGCGTGATTCGGAGAAACACACCATGATGTTAAAATTTCATGCTCAGTTTGCCACACTTACGATCAGGCAACAGGAAAAAAAGGCTTCAACTGGTAAATGGAGTAAATTTGCTATGGAAATCACTGACAGAAGATAAATATAGAGTCCTACAATGTCGTTTTTACAGTCAATTTTCTCTCTGTAACCGAAGTTTATATCAAAAGAAGGGAAATTACATAAATATTTCATCTGGACTGTAATAGTACTAAATTAGGTGCTCTAGAGATGATTTATATAATGTAGATAGGCTGTCAGTGGCAAATATGAGATTTACAGTAACATTGAAACAGAATCTTCCCTAATTCATGTACAGTAGTGAGAGCTTATGCAACTTTAAAGTAAACATTTTTTACACATACTTAAAACAATTTCAGCCAAGCAGTCTGTTGAGGCGATATAGTAGTGCTTTCCCCTCATACAGAGACTTTCTTTTGAGAAAACTTGGGGTGCTTTAGTATTAAATCTTACATGATGGTTTTTTATCTCCAATATTTGGGTGAGGACACTGAAGCACAATGTGGTAAACAACCTGCCACTGGTCCCACACCAGATCCGTGGTCAGAACTGGCCGCTGGAGTGGAGGGAAGATTCTCCCAGTCATGACAGTCAGTCATTCGCTCCAACTACCAGAGGCATTCCCTCGCAAAACAAGGTACCGTGTGTACATGCCTCAGGGGTAAAAGGTGGATTTTTCTCTTTGACTTACTCCCAAATTATAGCTCTGTTGGAACAATGGGAATGAAAAACTCTCTGAAGATCCTTAACAGGTATGTTCTGTTTGGTGAAGACACCAGCAGATGTGAACGCATTAAAGCCAATGCCTCCTGTCCCTTTGGCAAAGGGACAGCCAAAGTCCACCTCCAAGTGATCCCAGTGGGAGTTAAACTCTTGCTTGAGCACTGTGACTCAGGGCCCTAGAGCTGCCCACCTACCCAATTACCCAAAGCAGTCTGGAAGTGGAAACACAGCCAGCCTTTCCCGGGGATGCACCGGCCTGGGGTGCTGTGGGGCCACGCTGATGAGGGAGGTGAGTGTTCTCCTGGATGCTCTTTCTTGCAGCTGTTACCTCACCTACTGAAAATCAAATCAGCTGCTAAGGGACATCGTCTCCCTTCAGTGGACAGGACTGCAATGTATTCAATCATTATTCAGCAGGAAAAGTAAGGAGTTCTGTTACCTGCAGCCACAGAAGTAGCAACAGAAAAAGCCCTTCCTACAGCCTATGACTCACTAAGTCATGTTCTTTTACATTCTTAAGTAACACCTAAAACATCTTTCCCCTATTAGCTGATATTGCAGTAGAGGCAGATGCACAATAAATAATACATTATACAACCGTACTTCAAAGACCTGAATAGTGCAAGTGCAGTATCTTTCTTAGATTCAGTTTATTTAACGCTTTCCATAAAAAGGGTGTATGATACTTATTTTTTATTTTTTTTTCAAGCGAGTGCTTTGGCTGTGCGTTGTTCCAGTTTTCATTCTACTGCTCAGTGACCTGGCTGCTCCAGTGAGTGCAAAGGCCATTCGAGAAATAAAATGGATAGAAATACAGTTATTAATCAGCTCAGCTTACTGAAAATGAGCACACTGCACAGGGGCAAGCCCCAGGGAAGGAAAAAAAGTCATGACATTTCTACGAATGCCACTGGGAGCTGTGTGGCAAACCTCTGAATAATGAGATGAGAAGGTATAATGAATGTGGTTTGGGTGGCCTGAGGGGTTAAAAAAACATAAAACCCTGTCTGAGAGGGGAAACTTCCACAGGACTTAACTATGCATTCATGTTTTAAAGGAGTTCTCACAAAACTCCTCTGTTTCCATTCAGTTTTGTCTTCCACTCAGATTTTGTCTAGAGTAACACCCCAGGACCATGCCCTATGCCAGAGGGAACGATAGAAGGCAAAACCCCAAAGCTTCACAAATGAGCTGCAGGGAGGAGGCTCAGGCCAGCTCAGAGCAAACTAGTAAAAGGGGACACACCAGGGTCATCAAAGCACCGTCCACTTCTATCACTGAGAGGGCTGGCAAAGATTACACTTCCCAGAGCAGCGGACTGCATTCCATGGGTTGAATCCCTCACTAGGGGCTGCTCTTCACATTACAAAGTAGCTCATGAAGTGAAATTATCCAGTGACAGGACATTCAACTCATAAGCAAATAACGGGCTATGACCGCCCAATGCGTGACTCTAATTTTAGAACCACGTCATACCTTGAGCAAGACATGCGATTGTTATTGCCATCAGGTGCACATCAGTGCAGTAATTGTTTCTTCAACATCAGTCCCAAGGTGCAAAATGTAACCGACGTTGGAACGTGGCCCTTGCACCGCCTGCTGTGAGAGAATGTGTCTAAAACACCAGCTGCAATTATAGATGAATAACAATTTCAAATTAACAGCCAAGTGACTTTACAAATCTCATCCCTACAAGACCATCACATATTCAAAAGCTCTTGGAGGTTTATATACACACACACACACACACACACACATACAAAAATTGATTCCAATATTTAAACAAGTTAATCGGTTCACAACTTTAATACACAGTAAATTTTCTTTACTGTATCAACTGTACACTGCAATGGAGATTAAATTAAGAATGTTGTAGCAAAGCGTAGACCACAGTTTATAATAGTTTTATAAGTATTGTATGGACATGTTTGTCTTTTCTTTTATTTCCTCGTAAGCAATGCCATTATGGCTGCCATAATTCTTATTTACTCGACTTCTAGGCTGCTGGCAATAGCACAAAAATAGATTTTGAGAATTTATGTCATACACATCTCATAAGAAGGCAACAAAAGAGCACAGGTAAGATTTATTTAGGTTTAGAGCCAGTGTTCTTCATATTCATTTTCATGCTAACCCAGTCTCCCCAAACAGAAAAGTCAGTCACCTTGCTTCCCAACAGGCTGAGACCTGCAGCTCCCACCAAGCCAAACAGGAACCGCACTGTAACTGTCTACCTAACTCTGGGTTTAGTTTTGACACGGAAACTGGAAGACAGCACAAATAAGTTCCCACAGGAACACTGTTGTATTCCCAGTACATTGACTCCCAAAACTGAGGCATTCGTTTCTAATTCAGAATGTACTACATGTGACAAGACATCTCCTTTCAGCTTCACATAGAGGAGTTCACCTAGCAGCACCTAGAGAAACCACCACTGATTCTGGGAGGGGATCAACTAATACATTGCTAGAGTCTTTGGAACTGCGCCAGCGTGGGATCTGGACACCAGAGTGAAAGAACAATATTTCAAGTGCCATTTCACAAAAATAACATCACAGGATATCGTTCTACTCATGAAGAAGTTTTGCAAAGAGAGAATTGAATTACTACCTCTTTTCAAGGGTGTCTGCTTTCAAAGGCATCATCTGTTTTCACACTCGGTAGGTGCAAAAGCGTGCACTCCCAACACGCTAGTGAGCACTGCTGGTAATGTTTATCAGTGGTGCAGGCAGGCCCTCTGGAGAGGCCTACAGAACTACGCTCAGTTGTGCAAGGTACCAACAGGGTGCAAAACCTAAACCGTCATTGTACCTGCTTCTCCCTTCATGTGCACCTTTGTTTGTTGAGTGACAAAGCAGGAAATATTCATTACCTTCATGTTCGGGGATGTTTGCTTTAAGAGGACTTTCCTTCCACCTATTATAAATGTTCATAAATCCAGAGTGAAATATTCAATAAAAAAGGGAAGATTTGCAGTTATAGAGAAGAGCTCAAATAAAGTTCATGGTTTCTAAGTAATGCAGCTTTCAATTACCATACCCTTTTTAAACTGTGAAAGATGTAATGTTAATCAAACATGTAATTTGCAAGTGTTTTTCTTTAGTAAATGTCATGTACAAGTAGATATTTAGGATGTAATGCACAAAGTAATTGCAGTTGGATAACTTTCCATGGTAATATTTATTTACATTAGAGCAGACATGAGTATTCCTGAAAAATTAATATTGTGCATAAAATCCTAACCCCACTGAAGTCAATTCCAAAACTCCCACTGCCTTCCAGGACTAGAATGTCACCCTTTATTTAATTCAGTATGTTAACTAATCCCTTTCCTCCTTATTAAATAAGAGTCAAAAATGGAGTTAGCATAATGGAGCTCAGTGGATGAAAGGTTCGGACTCTCTCCAAGGCAAAAAATTCCAACTGTTAATGATGAAAAGTGCCTGCAAACCAGAAGAGTGGTGGTCAGACATGAACTCTGAAGGCAGAGGTTCCATTCCAGCAGTTTCCATTCCGGGCTCCAGTTTGGTGACTATAGGTGCATCATGCCACCTTTCAGGGTTCCAGGATCCTTACAAATTCCCACATAAGGTTTTCATGGGAGCTTATCCTTCTTCATTCAGGCACCTACGCCAGAATTAGAGCACCCAGAAACTTCTGTCGGGTCGCGCCAGCCCAGATATCTAAGCCGTTGTCCCAAGTCAGTCCTGATCTTGATGGGGTATCCCTCCCACTGCTACTAGGTGTAAATAATAAAGATTTGGTTTATAACCCTAATAGCCAAATTCAATTTTACAAAGAAATACATTTCTACTTTTATAAAAGTGTGTTCTTACCTACACCAGCTAGAAACTAACTGCTTCATCTAACATGCAGGGGTCGACAGGGGAGTATTTTAAGCTGAAATGCTGACTGACAGCGATGCCTATCAAGGGAATTGGGAAACTGTCAACAAGATGAGGAACTGGATGCACCCAGTACAAAAACAATCTTTACATTCATGGGAAGAGGTCTCATAATGGGACATCCTGCACTGTGAACTGCAGACTCTCAAACCGCCCATAGAGGTCAACTCTGTGGCTGAGTCAATAGTTAAAAAGTAACTGTGAAGTCCTAAATAGGGGCTTTCATCAGGATACAAATGTTCTTTCAGAAATTCTTTGCCAATGGCACATTTCAAACTTCTGCAACATCCTCTTAGGAAGACTAAAGGCTCTGTTCTGCTTTCTGCAGTTATATACACATATTCCCCAGCATCATCACCCTTGCCCTTCCCATATATTTTCCTAGAAGACATGTGCAATTTATTAGCTACAAAGCAGTCAGTAAACAAGAGCATCTGAGATGGACAATTGAATCCTGGATGTGGGGGCCAAGGTTCACTTGAGTGCCAGTCCCACACACTGAGGAACAAGGGTTCCTCTTCCAGCATACAGTGCATATGGTAGAATGTTGTAAACCCCATCTTGACCATGTATCTCAAATCGTATTCAGCAAGTAGGAGGCAGCTCCGATACTGCAAACACGATGTGGCTGGCTTCCTAGTACATGTTACATGGTTCATGCTGATATTTTCATATAAATAAACAGAACATCTTTCTTTTCTTAACTTACCACAAGCTACAGAATTCATGGCAAGGCAACATTTACAGTGAACCCATCAGCCAGCAATTTGCCTCCACTTGTTTATGTTTACAAAGCATTTCCCACTGCTTCCTTTGCCTGGAAAATTGGTTATTTTATCAAAGCAAGCTATCAGCTTCCTTTAGTACTATCTACCTTAGATAAATATATGTTGTATTTTATCCCATTTTTCATTTACTTCTAGGCATTTGATTCTCTTATTTCCTTCAAAATGTATTCTATGATGTTTATATTATTGAGATTGGAAAAACAGGCCTCTAGCTACATGTGTCATTTTTCCATCCTTTAAAATGTAGCAACTATGTTTGATTTTCTTCAAGTACACGATACTGTGACTGATCAATGAACTGCTACAAGGGAAGAAGACTGTGGAGAGAGGCAAAGGCTGTGTGTCCTTGAGGCTCAGGGATGAATGAGTGAGTGACTGACCACAGCGATTACAAAGGACGCTGAACTTCTCTCAGCAAAAAGGGAATCAGAGGGTAGCCTTTCTTCTAGATCAACCGGCCATATCGGCTGAGTGGATCAACCACCTGTGTAACTGCTTTTCCCTAAGCTAATCAAAAGAATGCAAATATCTGTCTTCCTGAGTTAGTTAGACCAGTGTGGGGAGTGTATACCTGGCTCAAACCAACATGGAGTATAAAAAATGAGCCATGAAGAAGAGAACTTTGAAGAGAACAATGGGCTTGAGCTGGTTTCAACCCCCATGCTCCTTCCCAGCAACTGGGGATGCAGGGTGTTGTGATGGTAAACACACTATGGAGACCAGTAATGAAATTCATGTTTGTATTATGATTCAATCATCTACTGCAATTGCTACACTCTGCTAAGCGCAATTTGTACTTGAACTGTAATGTAAGTGCATTGCTGTATCACTCTGTTAAATCAAAATGCCATGTAACTTCAGATAAGTAAACTCTGAATTAGGCATTACACCCCCCTGCTGTGCGCAGTATCTGCAAGAACTTGGTCAGCATATATTGGACTCTCACAAGTACCCCTTTCACCTTGGCAAGATTTATTAACAAATGCTCGCTATCAGGTCAGATCTCACATGCCATTGTTTCAGAACACGGCTGGCAGATTATCTGGCTTCTCCTATCTGGGCACACTAATGTCTGCAAATTTCACTCCTATCTCAGTTGTGGTTATTTCTTTCCCCTTTACTCATCTTCTTTTTGACCCCACATTCATCATTCTTGCAGAAAACTGGAGAAATAACCTGTCTAGTTTTGGTACACCAATGTCCTACTCCATTGCCACTAAAGCAGAGCTCTCTTGTCCTTCTCTCTTCTCTTTTTACCTACACAGCCTGCCATTTGTTTCAATAGCCTGTGCTAGGCATAGCTCAGCTTGACTTTTGGCAAATCTCACTTTATCCCTAGCATATCCTGACTTCTAAGACATGGTTTTGTCTGCTGTTCAGTTCCTTTTTCTATTCCTTACAGATCTGTACTTACTTCTATTGCCTTCTCCTTTGATAAACTAATATGAAATTGGCTCTAGGGTCACCAGCTACAAGTTTCTGCCTCTTAAGCTTAAGCAGCCGATTCCTGACAGTTTTCTTAGAAACTGGACTTTGGGGCATTTATCATACAAAATTTTCTGACTGTTTCAGGCCAAAAGATATTCCTAATGAATTTCCTTAGTTTTGAATGTTTGTTTTATAGAGATGTGATTTTTTTCTTTTTACTTCCCTTGGATTTAAATGAACCAAATGGTCATTATTCAGTCTGACGTTATTCTCTATGACTGGGTCATTTATTCTATCTTCATTATCTACCAACACTACATCTGAAACGGTATTTTCCTGGTTCAGTAATCCGTTGGCAGGAATATCTACTATTTCACTAACACTTGCTCTCCAATATATATGAGAGAAATTAAAGCTTGGAAACGATACAAGTCCTAGACGTATTTCTCTCTGTAGTAACATTTGACAGGCCTCTACATATAGCCAAGTCAAGTGCTAAACCTGCACAACAGATTCCTAGCACTACACCACTCAAAACTTTTAGCAGCCTTTCCGGCAGTGATTTTGACCTAAATAGATGTTGATGCACCTTTGCTGTCTTTTGTTTCTCTTAAGCCCATCATAACCCTACAGCATAAGGCTACCCTGTCAGCTTAACCATCTTTTATATTATAAACTACAACAAAGTGGCTCTGTACATTTTATAATCATATAATTACAGAATTTTGTACAAGCGTCAATGCTTTCACAGATAATGTCTCTTTGCACGCAGCATGTGATGAAGCTTTTAAAACTACAAACCGAGTAAGAACTGAAGGAGTCCTGCCTTCCTAAGTGTTTGGGACTTCAAACAACAGCTCTGTGCAGAGTGAGTTTCTCATCAACAGAGGGAAGTGATCAGATCTGTGGGTGCAGCTAAATCATATCGGCTTTTCAGAGCTGGGAACTTTAAATTCCTCAATACAGAAAAAGTGATGGGACTCATTGGGTCCTTCCAACTCTCCTTTTCCTCTCCAAAACCCCATCAGGTGCAGAGAGGGGGCTGGCTGTTGACAGTTTTCCTAAAGACCCCCTGCTTATTTCCCATATCATAGGACCAGACTCAACTCGGTCACATCGCCAGCGTGAAGGCAGCTCCGCCATGCCTGGGGCGGGAGGCATCGCGTCATTCACCTGACAGGCGTGCGGCCACTCCCTTGCAGCAAGAGTTTGCAGCGTGCACCTGGCACTGACTTAGCAGAATCAATCTGAAAGGAGGTTTTTAACTTTGATCAACCGAGGACAACATCCACAACAATGTTTTGATCAAATTATATCAAATTTATATGACTGTATAGTGCAACAGTTTATAAACATGGCAGGAAAGAATATTCTCTCTTCGTGAAAGTAAGTAAAACATTTCCATTAAGCCTATGGGAGATTTGCATGCACATGAAATACAAGATCAATCTACTACAGAGTTTTGACATACAAGGACTTTATGTTTACGCTTTGCCTGGTGTTTAGCATGCTGCAGTGCAGCAAACAGAAAAGTGTAGTTGAGCTGTCATGTAAGATAATTGATTTTGACAAGACTACAAGTTAATTCGTCACTATTTTGCAACTTATTTGGAAATTCTTTGCAGCAATGTCCCAGAGGACAGCATGTAATCGCTTGTAAACTGAAATTAGGTCCAGAGTTAAATATCATTAAATCTCAGGTACAGCCAGAGCTCAGCATGTGACTACTAATGCGTTACCTTCCCTATTACATCAAGGACACAACTGTAGCAAAGGTTATGAAGATTATTGCTCAAGTTGCAAATTGCTTATAACTAGAGAATTAAGTTGGGATAAATTTCCAGGCAGCCTACAAACGGGTGTAAGAGAAAAGCCACTGAACGGACGCCTGAAAATCATTAATGTCCCCATGCATTTCCTTGCATTTCTCCTGTGCGCGCACACGCGCGCACACACGCACAC
>VZTL01051416.1:729-14242 GCA_013400535.1 Scopus umbretta | reverse complement strand
GCAACAAATCCATCTGTCATCCCTGAATGCTTGTGTTTTATTTGGTGCTGCAAGTCAGCTGACAGGTATTAAAATGCACATGGAACTGGACAGATCTTTGCTGACTTCCCAGCAG
This sequence comes from Scopus umbretta, assembly GCA_013400535.1. Classification (NCBI taxonomy): domain Eukaryota; kingdom Metazoa; phylum Chordata; class Aves; order Pelecaniformes; family Scopidae; genus Scopus; species Scopus umbretta. Next base: position 14,127 of record VZTL01051416.1, on the reverse strand, counting down.
GGGAGGCCCATGGGTGTTTTTATTCCAGCACATGCAATGAAATAACATAAAGCCAGGAAATCCTTTCCTAGGGGACAATACAAATTGTCTGAGCTAGTAAGACATCAATACTTGGTCCATAGGCCTTTGACCTAGCTATCTGCCTAGGTCACCCTAGCCCACTGTTTGCTTCTTTTTCCTTATTGCTCTTTTCTTTTCTTTACAGCTGGATGCAGCTCAGGAAAACTGCATGCCCTGGGCCAGTCTCTTCTGTTCTCCTTCATCTCTTCTTTCTTGTTCTTTGTCCTTATTCCTCTGTTCTCAATTCCATGTTTATGCTAGTGTACCTCAGGAAGAGCCAAATAAAAAGCTGCTGACAAAAAAACTAGCTATGGGAAAACACTGTTGTAACAATGTGGGAATTTCTTTCTCAGTGGTGTTTTCAACAGAGAGGAACCCAATTTCTAGGCATCTGTTCAGTTTTCTTAGGTGAAAACTACAGTACTCAGTTTGGACAGTTACAGATCAACTCAGTTGCCTCATCATTGGTGACTAGTACCACCCAAGATGCCCCAGACCATCCAGAACATGTCACTGGGCAATTAAATTGCGTCCTTTGGCTGAGGAGAAGCAATGTTGCTACCATGGGGCTTTAGGCACCTACCTTAATTAGTTGCCTTTCCAAAACTCTTATAAGGATCTCTCTAGATGCTGAGTCAAAGAAATTTAACTTACTTCTTGCTCTGCATCATTCTCAGAGGAGCTTGTCTTTCTCCACTGAACAAAAAGAAATCCCTGTTAACTAAGTGAAGAGTCTAAAGTTGGTATGAATAATCCTGGATTTGGCCAGCCCACCCACACAGGTCATTTAACCTTGGTTATGCTGTCTAGAGTAATAGCAAACTAATGTACTGCCTGACAAAGTTAAAAGCCCAGTAGAGACAGAGTTTGAGGATAAACTCTGCAAGGCCACCATTTTTTACAAAGCTCTGCCAAATCATGTCTACTTGGGTATTAGCTCAGATTTGGCCATCCATGGTCAGCTCTTTGTGTCCTGCAGAACCAGATGGAAAGAAGATTGTCCTTCTACAGAGAGAAGGTAATCCACAACCAGGCACGGAGTGTGTATGCCTCTAATAAATCAAATTGCCACAAAGCCTCGACTTTTCAGACTTTCTGTGTGGGTAACTTTACTAGTTACTGTCCTTCAGTGGCTGAATTTTGAGTAGGAGAAAGGCCCAAATGACCCATTCAGAGATTTACCCTTCTTTGCTGACCTTTCAACTCAAACAAGATGCCCCTATCTCAAGAACAAAGGTTCTCTCTCCTTTTGTAGAATCCATCTCATCCCAACAATCCCTGCATTTACAGCTTCTTTATTACTGCTGGTTATTGTTTAAATAAAGCATGCATTCTGGTAAATAGCAATTGCTCAAACATAAGCAGCTTTAAAGGCAAGAAGTAGCCCTTCCAGTCTCTAGATGAAGGATGATTTGAAATGAATTGATGTGTTCTGACTGGTGAGTCAAAATAATTCAGTTTTTTTTCCCCCCAGTGTTAAACCAAGTCAATTTTTTCAAACCATATTTGATATCTTATTGTTTATTTTCGGTCAGCAGACAGCAATTTTCAAGAACTGCTCTTGATATACAGCTCAGATATCTTACAGGTCACATGTCATTCAAGAAAGGTCAACGATTCATTTAAAGTTTCATCATTCTTCACATAAACAGGCAAATACCATTTCATTCACAGTGCAGGCTTTTGTGGGGGTGATAGGCCTCTGTAGTAACAAAGTCTATGTAATCTTATTCCCTGCCTAAGAAAGAGTGAATTGACATTATTATCATTACCTTATCATATATCTCGGATGCGCTCCCAGTAAAAGTATGTGCACCTAAACAGAATTTCATTTAGAGTCAATTCTAAGGAATTTTTTTTAGATCTCTGTTTCTTGCCCTTATTTTTTCTCATCATTCGTAAAAACTGAAATAGTGTAACACGATTATACCTTCCTGGCTTGTTCAGTCAGAATACCTAGAGGCAAATATTACAATCGAGCAATAGTGACATATACATCATTGACAACTGATTTGTTACTGTTCGCTGGAATTAAATCAAGATTTTCACTGTTGCTGATTCTTTTAGAAACAACACCTTCAGTAGAAAATGCACATTTTAAAAACAACTTTCTTATATCCAAGCAATAATCCCTGATTTAATTAAACCTGAAAGACTTAAGAAATAAGATGCAGTTTTCATAGAGTAAGTGATCTATTTTCTATTTTCTTCCCGTGCTGTCCTCAGTGTAGCATTTCAAGCTAGTAATTTCACTGAGTAGCCTTCAGGAAATAAATAATAATGCCAACTTCTCAGTCTGTATCCAAATGAACCTGCCTAGCCATCACCTTAAACAATTTTCTTTGGTGTTTTAGAAGCTTCCTTATCAGGAGTGAAAAAGCAGATCTAAAAAAAAAAGTAATAACTCTTTTCTATAAAATTAAAGATAGTTTTAAAAACCATTGGTGACTACCAATGCCCTTCTGCTCCCATTAAAGATCGCTAGATGCAGAATTGAAATGAGACATTCAGCTGTTCTATCTGGGGCTTTGGATAGGTTAGGCTTCAAACAAGACTTTTGAGCATGTCTCTGTGCCTAGTTCTTGCACATCAGTGTTTTGGTAGGCACCTGCTGCATCTTTTGGAGTCTAAACGCTTTTCTACATCTATCCCTTCTTGCTTGACATCACCTGTGATCCTTTCCATCAATGCAATAATTTAAAAAGAAGATAAACACTGAGAACCTTTTGAAAACTCCATCCAATATCTTCTGTCTCATTAGCTGTTAAATGTCTTTACAAATCTGGCTGTTAGTCTCTAAAGTTAGTGATGAGACTGCCCTCAACTGAAAAAGAGGTTTGCAGTGTGCTCTGTACCAACTGATTATAAATGCAAAAGTGTGAACAACAGAAGTTACAGAGGTATTCAGTTAAAGACCTCATCCCTGTACAATTCACACTGGCAGTATGGAATAGGAGGCGAGTTAGTAATAGCAGTCAAAATTTCCAAAGGTACTCAGCAAGCGGAGATTTCCAGTGAAATTAAGGAGTCCTTCTCACTGATACATGCTGAAACTTCCAGCCTGTAGAGCAAAAACATGAGTTAATATTTTTATTCTTGCCTCTGTTGACATTATGGAACTAAATAATTTATTGCTTGAATCTCTCCACATCTCAGTTTCTCAAGCAATGCAAGTAAATAATATCATATAATGAAATTGCTGCTTTAGTGTTGGATTCTTTTATCTGCTTAAAAGCCAGGAGCTCCTAAGGGTAGTGGCACCTTTTGATTTTTACCATCATATACATGTGTTCATGGAAAGGCAATTGCAGAAACTAATGCTTAGAGCTTGTCCCTGGAAGTATTCTGAGTTAGCTGCCAGCATCTAAATGGAAATAATAGGAGTCTTGCCATGGACTTGTCATAAAGGGTTTTATCCCTACGCAGTGGGGCTGATGTCTCTCCCATGACAGCGCTGGGACAAGCCAGGCAGGGGCTCATTTCTCGGTTATTTGGGTTCTTCAACTTGTCATTTTACCTGTGTGCTCCTTTTTGTGTGTGTGGAGATGAGCCTTTTGTCACGTAACTTAATACACACAAGTTGAGTGGAATTCTTGCAATGAAGGTAGCATTTACCTCTCTGCATATATTCCACAAATCACTTTATTCAAGAGAAGTTTAAGATAAAGCTTACTTCCACTTTGGCAGTTATCTGGCATGCAGCCCATGTGTGAACTTCATTTGTGGAGGAATGAACTTTTCCATTCATATAGGAAAGTGTTGGCAGGAAAGGCTCTTCAGTGAAAGGGAGAGAAAGCTATTTGCATTTTGCAACCTGACAGTGAAAATGGCTTTGCTAACTAGGAGCAGAATGAATTTGATAGATGGAACATAATGCAGCAAAACATTTTCACATCATGGATTCTTTAAAATGCTTTGGAAGAGGGATCCTCTTTTTTAAATAGTTATTTTAATTTTGGTAACCAAAACCAATTTCTCTTTGACATTCCTATTACCTGGGAAGGAAGATAGCTTGTTGAGTCGCCTGAGGTAGAAAACCTCCTCCTTGACCTGTAGTGGCTCTTTGCAAGATCTCTATGTGCACCGCTGGAGATCTTGTAGGGAAAATTTTCTGACTGAGGGGATACAGGTATATGTGCATGTGTGATTTACAACAACTTTTGCAAAATTGTATTGTGGCATTTTTCCATTCTTCAGTTTTACAGCAGTATTAAGGATATACTACCGACTGCATTAAGGGGGTTATTATCTAGTAGAACGTGGAAATACAGGGAACTTTTGGCAGGCAGAAAACAAACAATACAACCCTTTCCTTCACCACAAAAAAGGAAAACAAAGCAGACAAATAAGCCAAAATAATGTCAAGGACTTTCGTGTAGGAAGAAATTTTTGGAACACTGGGTTACTTCAAACCCTCTGAGATAATGGTCATGTTCTTGAACCGAATGTCTTTGATTTTCTGCTCTTGCTTTTGTCTGACTTGTGAGTAATGCTGAGCAGGTCCTAAGGGATGCCACATGGTAATCATTCCTACAAACATCAGCAAGGACCGGGGGCATTCACCCACTCTTGGGGTGGAGTATGGAGACTCACCAGACCCCTTCCTGCCTGTGCAGAGAACAAAAAAGCACGACATTGGCTTAGCACCACCCTGAAGAAGTTGCCCTCAACATCATGAAGGTGCTGCCTCTGAACACAAATTCTCCTTGTTTTTAGCATTTACAGTTAGTGATAAAAAACAGAACACAAACCTGAGTCTGTTTAAGTTTTACTATTGTTTTACTGTGTTTAAGTTTGACTATTCCTAGGTGGTCTCAGAAGGACTCTGCCCTTGTTCTGCTCCTCAGCAAGACAAGCAGACTCTGAGTGAAGTTAAAATATTCCCTGCTAGAATAATGTCTTTGTTCCTCTCTCCAGAAACCAGTGTAAATAGAAACTAGTAGGCAGGATCCTTAGAATTCCTGCCTTATTATAGTGCTCCTTCCATATTCTTTGACTCTTGTTTTACTTTTTTATCTCCTATAATTCAGAAGGGCTACGGACCAAACCATCAGGGAAGCCAGGGACAATTTGTTGCCAACTACAGGGCTTGTCTGGGATGAAAAATAGTTTGAAGGTGCCTTGCTTTGGGTTACGGATCTTGTAGTATTTTCTCTATCAAAACTGCTGCTCTGGGGGTAGTTCTCTCTATACATTGATGGGATGGAGGATGTGGAGGTAGGGAACTTGCTCATCTCCAGCTGCAACATCAAAGTAACCAAGGGTACAACCTAGTCCAGCAAAAACATCACAGTGAACATAAAAGAAAAGTCAAACAGGGCATCAGCATCTGACCCTCAGTGTTCAGAAGGTGGATTTATGACTCCCACAAAATTTTAATAAAGCAATAAATTACAGCCCTTGTAGATTAGCACTTAGAGCCTGGATCTGAAATGACAGTACAGGATTGAAGGGCTTTCTGGACCTTGTTATTGATCCATGTGCTGGCTAGTCAGTTAAGAATCATTTTCAAGACCTGGTTCATTAACCTTTGGATTTGCATCTGCACACTGAATATGTGTGTGTATTTCTGTTTGTGTACAAATTGAGTGACAATGCAAATGGCCATATACTCTACTTAAAAATCTGCTTTAATAGGCTTTAAAAGTAGTTCAAGTGTTTACTTGAATTTTCCGCTAAGCAGCACTTTACACAGAACATGTGACTGTCATGCACCATCATTAGAAGGATGCACTTGATTAGTGAGAAATCTCATTTAAATTGGTGTTTCACACAGCAGATGACAATTAGTGAGGCCTACTAACAACACACAAATGAATGTGTATGTGTTAGCAAGATCTTCTTGATTTTTGGTGGAGCTATTTGGAGTGTACCACTAATAGTTTCATTTGTTGTTTGTTGCCAGCTTGGCTTCTTTTTGCTGTTCAGATCCAATTGAAAGCAGAGGAAAAAGTGATCTTACGTACCTTCTTTTGCCATCAACATGAAGCGAGGTGGAAGAAAACAGAAGGAGCTCTGTGGAAGCACTGGTCTAATGGAAGATTCCAGTAACTTTACTCTCTCTTTTTTTCAGTGTAGGGCCCCAAATTAAAAGTTGTATCAGCAAATATTTCATTGACTCACTGGTGATATTTCTCCAAGAAAGGATTTTTAATTTTTATTTATTTTTTTTTCAACAATCCACTGGGTAGCAGCACACATAATTTGAGATTGTTGCTAAAACAAATTATATTGACACATAGCAATCTCTTTTATAATTAGCAGAGATCCTTAACATTGATGCTGATGTAAATGAGAGCACAATTTGGAGGTCAAATAATGGGTCAAATGGGTACCCTCTCATCATAGATCAGTAAGGATGAAGTTTGAATTCCTTGTTGGGTTCTTATTTTAGGTCAGGTGGAATCTAAAGCTCTGGGTCTCTGCCAACATATTTATGGTGTGTGTAACTATAGGCAACATGAACACTAAATAGCATCTATATTTAACTTTCTTGGCTCTGAGATTCTCTGAGAGTTCTTATTACAAAACCTTGCTTTATACTGCTTTTTCTTTCATATTGCTAATTTTTTTTTTAATATGAACTGATCTGGTTGAAATTTTCCATGCTAGATATTTCTCCTGGCCACTTATTTTGAGAACATTTCAGCTAAAATAGTCAAAGTGCTTCTGAGTGTGAAGTCATAAGAAAATACACTATGTTGCATGTAGGACAATTTTCCTTTTTAGTAGTTTAGTGGGGACATATACCTCCATTGTGGTTTAAAGTACAGGACTGAAAATTAAGAGATGGCTGCTCTGCCTTCACCAGGAAAATCTTCTTAAATATGGCTACCTTATAAGAATTTGTGTGAGCCAGTAGAAACTTCCTAGATGAGGATAGACAGTGATTTCTTCTGTAGTAGGCAAGGTCTTTTCTGAAACTCTGGGATATGAGCAGGACTTTCCTAACAATTTCTTCCAGCACTGCTGGCACAAGATCTGATGGATTTTCTCTCCAGTATGGGACACAGACTCAATACACTTGGCTTGAGGATGGTGAGGGAGGTGGAGAGGGTAGCCTGCAAGAAAAGGTGAAAGCTGTTGAAGGAAAGTGTGCTTGGCTGGGTGAACACTGGGAATAGAGGAAAAAGGGATATGCTGGATTGGGTAAGGAGATGAGGGGTGGAAAAAGACTAGCCAGGTAAGGAGACTGGAATGAGGACAGTGGTGCAGAGCAGCAGGCACAATCTTTCTTACCCAAGAAAGGATGCTGTTTCTCAACAAGGGAGGCTGTCTGCCATTATATCACTGAAGGCATTTTAGGTTCTTATGAGAGGAAAGCTCCTGACTCCTGCTTGAGCTTGTCAAAGGTCCAACAGATGCATCTTCTAAGACACTACATCTCCCAGTGCTGCAATGTTGTGCTGGTTTTGGCTGCAGTAGAGTTAATTCTCTTCATAGGAGCTAGTATGGGGCTATGTTTTTGATTTGTGCTAAAAACAGTGTTGATGATACAGGGGTGTTTTTATTATTGCTGAGCAGTGCTTACACAGAGTCAAGGCCTTTTCTGCTCCCCCCCCCCCCCCACCAGCAAGCAGGCTGAGGGGCACAAGAAGGTGGGAGGGGACACGGCCGGGACAGCTGACCCCAACTGACCCAAGGGATATTCCACACCAGATGATGTCATGCTCAGCATATAAAGCTGGGGGAAGAAGAAGGAAGCTGGAGGGGTCATTTGGAGTGATGGTGTTTGTCTTCCCAAGTAACCATTACGCGTGATGGAGCCCTGCTTTCCTGGAGATGGCTGAACACCTGCCTGTCGATGGGTAGTGAATGAATTCCTTGCTGCGTTTTGTTTGCACACGTGCCTTTTGCTTCACCTATTAAACTGTCTTTATCTCAACCCATGAGATTTCTCACTTTTACCCTTCCAATTCTCTCCCCCATCCCGCCATGGGGGGAGTGTGCTAGCAGCTGTGGTGTTCAGCTGCCTGCTAGGTTAAGTCATGGCAAATGTGCTCCTGGAAATGTCTTGGCGTGCTATCTTTACCTTCCTCCACATAAAAGCAAACAAAACTGAAGCCTGTGTTTCTGGGTCTACTAACACTTGGGCTTTCAGCAAGTATTCGTGAAGTTATAGGAAAAAAAGTACCTCCCATCCCACTCAGCTGCTAAAACTTGCTATGGCCATAATTTATTATAGTTACTACAAGCAACCAAGATTGTACTTGAGGCCTGAAATCCTCATGTCACCTACAGCATTCATATGACAGTGATTCCTTGTGATGCAGTTCTTGCTTTGAATAAAAAGCATTGGAAATCACATTTCATGCCTAAGTTGTGTATTAAAAAGCTATTAAGGTTGAAAAGCCAAATACCAACAAGGAAGAAAATATCAGTATTAATCCAATCCCTCCCTAGGAGGCAATCTCCTAGGATGAACTGCTATCTCTAAGAGACATTCTGATGATTTATTCCCATGGAAGCTGAAGGAACACGTTGAGTGGGGTTAGGGCTACAAGAAAAGAAAGTAGTGGCATGCCAAGCTGGAGGACATTCTCTCTCTGCCTTGGGGTTGCCTGTCTACGTGATGCTGTTCATGACACCAACCAGCCATGTCCCTGATATGCCAGTGAAAGAGGGGTAACTTGAGGTTAAGTGAGGCAGCGGCTCCAATGCTTGCTCAATGGAGCCAGCAGGGACTGCTATTCCAACCACAACAGACTGCCTCTGCACAAGATAGCAGCTCCTGTTGAGTTACTATGTTAGCAGTAAGAACCATCAATTACATTGACAAGTTCCCACTGTCACCTTCTCAGTAGCATCTGTGCTAGGCAGCAAAATACCTATACAAAGTATGGCAGCAACCATATCTGCTTCACAGCACCTGGAGGACCTTCGCTAGTGCCAGGACCTGTGCCGTGCAGCTGAGAACAGGTTCTGATGCCAGGTAGGAGCAGAGAGATAAGGAACATATGGCTGGGAAAGTATGTGGGAGGGTAACAGAAGCCCTCAAACTGGGTCTTAGGTTAAGGAAGTGGAGATGGGAAGTGGACAAGGAAAACAGGGTAGGAAGACACTCTCTTTTACATTATATTCCAGGTCAAATTCCTCTTTAACTTCCTCTGCAACAGGCAGAAGAATCACAGGTCTCATATATTCAAATAACCCTAAACATGGGCAAGCAGGGTGATAATTCTTTCCTAAGGACAGGATGAGGATAATGTGTGGTAAACTAATCGCAGGGTCACCCACAGAACAACAACAATAAAACACAATATTGACCAGCTGCTCCCTTTGTGCTGAATGAGGCAGGGCTGCTGGGGAAAAAATTAAACTATTACTAAAGACTGTGTCATGATATGCTAGTGAGCAGGACACATTAGCTCTGGCATTTCCCAATCTTCAAGTGTAAATTTTCAGTCTGTTTCAGGTTGTGGTGTACACATGTAGACATATGTAAGCAGTCATTACGTGTCCACCTCCAGAAGCACACTTACTGGAGGGTTAACACTATATTGTACACATACAGATAAAATGAGATTTTGTTCATGCTACCAGTACTACCCAGTCAAAGCCAGTTATATAAATAATTTCAAGGTTTGCCTTTTGGTTTAAATTTACAAGATGTTGGCTTACATCTTATATATATGCCTTACAGTAAAATCCTGACATTGCTAATAATCACAAGCAGAAATGCGCATTGCTGTAACACGTTTACCTCAGTGCTTTCAAACATGGTACAAATGAATGTACATTTGTATTGAAGCAATGCCCATCTCTCTTAGCTGAGCTTCTGATTTTAATGTTACGTTTTGGATGCTTGAACAGCCCCACTTGCCTAGAGTTTTTTATTTTGGGGCTGGTGGCTTAAAGATAATTAGTCTATCATCATTGTCATTCCCATCAAGGAAAGGGGCGTGAACACATTTTGCTCCTGAGTCATATATTTTCTCCTTGATGATTATGCAAAGCTGAAGGGAGTTCAGCAGAAACAGAGAGGGGAGACTAACCCCAAAGGGTGAATATATTAAATATGTTCCAAATTTATAAGGATGTTATTCTTAGGCTAAAATTTTATTTCAAAATGAAAAATTAATTCAGTTAAAGCAGCCATTTTCTCATTTTAGTTCTGAGTTGCTTGAGCTCTTCAACAAATATACAGAAGCCTACATACATACCTACATATGCACTCACAGGGAAAGTTTTCAACAGTGTATTACACACAAGAGCAAGCAGCAGATTGCTTAAGATTACCCCGACATCCTGGACCAGTCTTGGAGCAGTAATATCTTCATGTTTGCTGTCAAGGCCCGTCACCCCGGCTGACCAGCAGGGACGCCAATGCAACCCACATTACTCAATCAACTTTAAGTGTTATAAATACTGAGGTCCATAAAAAAGTACAATGTAATGATGACTTAAACAAACCCAATTCATCATCCCAGCTGCACACATATCATTTCCCTCAGGGTGACCAACCAGCAGTGAATGTAACCCAGGCCAGATTCAGATTCCATTTCTCTTCATCAATTTGACTTTTGGGTTTACCCGCCTCCAAAGGAAAAGAAAAAATGTCCCCTTAAAAATGAATAAAAATCTCACAAATCAAATATAGCAACCTGAGTCCCTTTGTTGTTGTTGTTGTACTCCTGTCCATGCATTTTGCCTCTAGTGATATAAAGGGAAACCCTTCAATTTAAAGGTCAAATGGGGGCCGTTTGTTTTAACCCAGTGAACCATGGCAATGGTATTCACATATATTATCTTTTGTCCTTCAACAGTTGTTAGACTTGTAGCCAGAGGGGAGGCTTGGCAGATTTGCTTGCACTGATTTTTTTGATATGAAAAATACTAAATTTTAGCAGTTAAGTGTGCTTGATTGGGTAACATTCTGAAAATCAAATCGATACCAAATCTGATTTTCAGTCAACGATAAGGCACATTCACCAGCACTATTAAAGTTTATTGGTTTCATTCGTTTAAAGAGGAAAAGTAAAGATTCACGATTCAGCGTGGTCTGTTCCCTCTCCTGCCTCCATCCTCTTCAGTCTCCCCCTTGATTTTATGGTTCCCTTTTTGCTGATCACATATATGTCATGTAAGAACACAGCTAATTATTGTTCCATCTTTCAATTCCCATGCCCTCACCCCAAATTCCCTCTCCTTTTCATTAAAGGATTGCAATTGAAGGGTGGGCAACACAGCAAAACTAGATGAAAGAGAACTAGTACAATGTGCTGGTTTCAGCTACTTTTCATTTCCACACAAATGTGGGAGCAAGCCAGTTTGCTTAGACTGGGATTAGTCATTTTTTGTCCTGAATTGCTGTGCATGCTTTTTCTGCTGTTGAATTACTGCTGCTTTCCTCCCCAGAAGTGGCTGCATTTTAAATCAGACACTTTTTGCAATAGGTGCAGAAGCACAGTTTGCAGAGTTTAGATCTTTTTCCATCCTGTTGAAATTAGGTGAAAGGAATATGGTAATCAGTGGGGCTGGAAATCTGTAACTGGCATACAAATTTGGCTTTAGCCTTTGCTTGTGTCCGCAATAACATCAACCTGGTTGGGATACTTCAGTATGAAGCACAGTACAGGGGCTGCTTGCCCTTGAAGTTGCCACAGCTTTTTTCTTCAGAACAGAAACTTGACCTGAGCTGAAGCTGAACTTTTGTTATGAAAATTTTTAATGAACTGGTATTTTCTGGCAAAAAAACCCAGTTTGGTAAAATACCCATGTGTTAATGGACCTGAAAAAAGTGCTGTTGACATACTTTTTCCCAAGGATCGTATAAACAGAATGTTAGAATGAGACAAAAGTAGAAATACAGCCTCTGGAAGACACTTAGATATTTAAGTTTGTTTTCATTAGAAATTCAGGGGAAAAAATGTTGATTTTCAGCCCTTCATCTTTGGAAGCACAACACCCGGTTCCCTCTGTTAAGACTGTAAATGCTTGGTAGCCAGGCTGTCCTTTACTCTGTATCTACACAGTCTTTAGAACAAGGCCAGATCTTGGCCTTTGGCTGTGCCATCATACACTCGCTGAAAATAATGTAAATCTATAGTGATGCTGCACATTGCTGCACTGTTTATTTTGTCAAAGGGCACTATGTAGAAAGTGGGTGAGACACAGTTTGGGGATAAGTTTTCAAGGGACAGGAATTAAAATAGAACTGAGATGCTCTTTCAGAGCCTGCATACTCCACTGACTTGTTTAGTTGTATTTTTCATTTCACTCTGTTGAACCATATGGACACAAATCAAAGCGCTTGCCAGGAAATTTTTAGCTATCATGTGGATTTCAAAAACTATTACTCTGGTTAACTTTTAACTGCTTAGATAATAAAACCAGCCCTTTCAGATAGGAATTACATAAATATGTTAGAGTGGTGGCAGAGGCCTGAGCTGTCCCTAAGTCTGAGGGGAGCACAGAAATGGTCATCTTCTGTCCTGGGGAAATAAAAAGCACAAACTTCCCCAGACAGGACAGAGTGACAAGTCCTGATGGACCCACAGAGCTGCTCAAGAGTGCAGACATACACTGTTGTCCCTTCACCACTAGGAGGGTTGATCAGTTTGTAAATATATCTATCAGTCTGTCATTCTGTCCCACCAGCTGTCTCGCCCCTGGTTTTGTACAACAGTGAATTTATTAAGAAAGCAGGAGCTAAGATTAAACAACTGGTCTTTGATAGGCAGCAAACGAAATAGCGATGTGACTTTGCAAAACACTTGAGGCCAGTGTGATCTCTTATCTGCCTCATGGTATGTATGCAGCGTCTCACAAGCTATAGCTGGTAGCAAATACTCTTGAATGGTTGTTTGTACCTTATTGAAACCTGTTGATACTTACTCCATTTCAGGTTGGAGGAGTTCAATGTCTGTTGTTCTGGATAATAATTACCATGATACCCAAATTCTGCTTGGCATTGTTCCCATATCTCCTATCAAGATCTAGCACTAAAACTTGGATCTGAGTGCCAGGCCGAAAAAAAATTTTCAGAAAAAAAGGCAAAATTCAGCTGGCAGAAGCCATACTTTGTAACTGTTGAATAAGTTTGTAGGGCTTTTTTAACTGACCTTGGAATAAAAAATAATCTAAGAGGGATGAGACATGCTTTAGACAGGGTTTATGCATTCATGTGTGTATTTTTCTTTCATGTCAGTTATTTTTCACTTTATCCAGACTTTCTGGTTCCCTGAGTACCAGGTAACTCTTAGCAATGCTGTAGGATCTGGGCAGTTGCAGCTGATATATTCTCCCTTGAGTTGTGCATGTTGCAATTTGTAGCAGTACAACATTTTTGAGTCTTGCAAAAGCGAGTGAGCTACTCTGGCAGCCTGCTTGCTATCT
>VZTL01051413.1:182-13571 GCA_013400535.1 Scopus umbretta | reverse complement strand
GGCGGGGAGCGGGGTGAACCCGTAGCCGCGGCCGGCGCGCTGTAGGCGGTGTGTTTTCCCTCAGGCCGACGCGGGAGAGCGCTGGTGCGGTGGCTGCGCCCGGGAGGAGGTGCCGCCATGGGGAACCAGCTGGCCGGCATCGCCCCCTCGCAGATCCTCTCGGTGGACAGCTACTTCTCGGACATCCACGACTTCGAATACGACAAGAGCCTGGGGAGCACCCGCTTCTTCAAGGTCGCCCGAGCCAAGCACCGGGAGGGGCTGGTGGTCGTGAAGGTGTTTGCCATCCAGGATCCGACCTTACCCCTGACGAGCTACAAGCAAGAGCTGGAGGAGCTGAAGATAAGGTTACACTCGGCGCAGAACTGCCTTCCCTTCCAGAAGGCGACCCTGTCCGAGAAGGCCGCCATGCTTTTCAGGCAGTACGTACGGGACAACCTTTACGATCGAATCAGTACCAGGCCATTCCTGAACAACATTGAAAAAAGGTGGATCGCTTTCCAGATCCTTACTGCGGTGGACCAAGCGCACAAATCTGGAGTCCGCCATGGGGACATTAAAACAGAAAACATCATGGTGACCAGCTGGAACTGGGTTCTGCTAACTGACTTTGCCAGTTTCAAACCAACTTATCTGCCTGAAGACAATCCCGCTGACTTCAATTATTTCTTTGACACGTCACGGAGGAGAACGTGTTACATCGCTCCCGAGCGCTTTGTCGATGGCAGTATGTTTGCTACGGAGTTGGAAAACATGCGGGACCCTTCAACTCCTTTGGTAGACTTGGCAAATAGCAATCAGCGAACAAGAGGGGAATTGAAACGGGCAATGGATATCTTTTCCGCAGGTACTTGGAGCCATCAGGAGATGGCTCCAGTGTGTCGTTTGTGATTGTGTGTCAGGGTACAGAAAAGCTTATTTGGGGTGGGGCTTTTTTTTTGGGTTCTTTTTTTTAGAGCATGTGGGAAAACTTGCTTATTTGAAGCATAAGACCCAACCCCAAACCTTCCATTCACAGGAAAAGTACAGACACAATACAGTAAGCTACATAACTAAAGTGCATCACCATGTTATCTGAGGAGGGAAATCACAAACTGTTCTGTTATGGTTCAACTCTGCCCTAGGAAAGAGATGGTTCTGCAAGCCACAGACCATCATCTTCTCATGGCAGAGGTTCCGGGGACGCATAGCATATGCCTCCTGGGACCCAAGAGGAGGAACCAGTCAGCGGTTCACCTGAGGTCCAGCTGCCTGGACTGAGCCAGCTTTCAGGGCAATTTGGCAATATTGGCTTTAGAAGCCCCTTCTCATTTGCTTTTCCCCGCAAGCAGGAGGTTGACCAAGTAAGCCTCTGTCATAGTCCCACTTGCAAATGCTTGATAGAGTCCAGCTGTAGGAGCCTGTCTTGAGGCTTGGGCTTGTCTTGAGCAGTTGGAAAGCCGTAAGTTTGGCCTTTTTTGTTTTGTTTTGTTTTTCTTTCTTTTTTTCTCCTCCCTTAAAGTGATTGAAATTCTGAATTTAGAGGTAATGGTTACTTCATTTTACAAGCTGCTGTTATGGCCAAACTTCCAGGGCACTCCACTGATAAAGCACGCTGCTGACTGTTGGGAGCAGACTGCAGGAGTGGGACTTTTGAAGAGAACGTGTGTCATGTACACAACAGGGGGCTGGGTTTGGCAATCGTGTTATTTCTCTGCTGTGTTTATCAGCGTGTGTGAGTGAATATATGCTGTCTCCTAGCATGACTGTGGAAGTAGAGGTTATTTCTTTACCTTCTGCAAAAGGGCTGCTTAGTTTTGACTTACTGCCCGATCCTTGCTGACTTACTGGCACTCTTCTTCCACGTGACAGTGATGCGGGTTCCTTTTCTGGTGATGTATTTTCCATCTGGCAGGTGGCTGAAGTCACTGCCTCATGTTTCCTAATTGCAAACTCCTCTGCTGTTGGCATGTTTGAAATAAAATACTTGGGAGATATTTCAGGGATCAAGTGTAAAAGCCAGTTTTTGGCGCTTGAGATGCTGTCTCCTTTCTGCAAGTTAATTTGGCAATTCATTTGCCGTATTTTTAATCGAGCTAGGAGTTTCATAGGGTTCGTGCTTGTCTGTACACAGAAAGCAGAGTTACAGTGTCTGTTTATAATCCTCTGAAGCCTTATCTTTGACACTTTCCCCCCCTCCCCAGGCTGTGTGATAGCAGAGCTCTTCACAGAAGGCGTACCCTTGTTTGATTTATCTCAGCTTCTGGCTTACAGAAATGGCCTCTTTTCCCCTGATCAAGTCCTAAACAAAATTGAAGACTACAGTATCAGAGAACTGGTAAGGATGGACTACAGCATTAGAACCATTTGTGTGGTCTGTTTGTAGCTTATTTCACCTGCTTTGGTGACAAATTGCTTATTGTTTGGGTGGCGGGGTTTTTTTTTGTATTACAAACGTCTAAACCTTTAATCTTTCTCTCCCGCTCCCTCCTACTTCTGCCTTTCTCAAGGTCACTCAGATGGTCCATCGTGAGCCAGATAAACGTTTAGCAGCTGAAGATTATTTGAAACAGCAACGTAACAATGCATTTCCTGAAATATTTTACACTTTCCTTCAGCCTTACATGGCCCAGTTTGCCAAGGAAACGTTTGTATCGGCAGATGAGCGTATATTGGTCATACGTAAAGATCTGGACAACATCATTCACAATCTCTGTGGGCATGATCGCACAGAGAAAGCCGAGGGAGAGACAAAAGAGAATGGGCTGGTTATTCTAGTGTCTGTGATAACTTCCTGTTTACAGACTCTCAAATACTGTGATTCCAAACTGGCTGCTTTGGAACTGATTCTTCATTTAGCACCGAGATTAAGTGTAGAGATTCTTCTGGATCGTATTACTCCTTATCTGTTACATTTCAGCAACGACTCTGTGCCCAGGGTGAGGGCAGAATCTGTGAGGACACTCACTAAAGTTCTTGCTCTCGTCAAAGAGGTGCCACGCAATGATATTAACATTTACCCAGAATACATTCTGCCAGGCATTGCACACTTGGCCCAGGATGAAGCCACCATCGTCAGACTTGCATATGCTGGTAAGAGGAAATCCAGTCAAAACTCCAAATCCTGGGCTTTTCTGTATTTCCTTAACTGTTTTCCCCTCTGCTGAAAATCATCACATAGCTTGCTGATTCTGTTTCATTCAGTCACCCCAGAAGTCTCAGAAATGACTGCAGGTAAAGACACCTGTATTCACTTAAGCTAACTGCTGCAGGTGGTGGCAGCAACTTAATAGTTAATGAGTTGATTTATACTAACAGATGAGTTTCCAGTGTAGATCTGTACGCAAAGTAAACAATTACATTTTAAATAGTTGACAAAATGTGTTTGCTCTCTGCTAGATGAATTAACTTTTTTTTTTTTAAATTGACATCTGTTATTCTCTGTAGTTCTGCATGTAAAAGCATCTTGCAGAATGTGTACATGTGCTTTGGGCTAGGGCCTGGATGTAGCACAGAGCAGGTCTGCCCACAGCTTAAGGTAAGGGGTCAGAGTTGAGAGCCTCATGCTCAGGGAAGCAGCTCTGGTTTATTCCCTGGATAAGCAAGAACGTAATGAAAAAACCTACTTGTCTGAGCAGTCTTTGCGTAGCTGAGTTTGTGAACTGGGCTTTCTGAGCTTGCCCACCCTTTGCTGCTTTTATTAAGTTATCTTAATTGACATTTCATTAGCTCAGATTGTTTGCTTAGAGTGGCCTGATTGAACTGAATAAATATGAAACTAACTTAAAGCATCAGTGTGGTGTAATGCTTCGGAGTTATTTTTCCACAAAATGAAATCAGATATTCAGGGGCTGAAATTACATTATTTGCTATGTAATAGAAGGGCTTATACTGTAGCAGATGCTTTCTTCATAAGTTATTCAGATATATGATTTCTGCCTGGTTCAGGAGGAAGCTTTGTAGTCATGCCCACATTTGCTGTTTACCATGTTCCCTTATTTGCTATGACTAGCTTATTTTTAAGTGTGTTGTTTGTTTTTTTTTTTTTTTAGTTTTGTTTTGTTTTTTTAAGTTAAATGCAGAATTCATTGAAAATGTCCCAGGTGATGTTTTTCTTTTGTTTACTAAGTAAGCTGGTAAAACTAATTATTGAAGACAATGTATAGTTAATGACTAGAACCAATTGCTTTTGGTCACCTTGATCTTCCACATTTGAGGCTTTATGAATGAACCATTTTTTCATGCCTCACTTTTATTTGTAGCTTAGAAAAAAAAGAAAAAAACAAGTCTTGTAAAATTATAGTCTATTAATAATGAATTTTAAAATAAACTAGTATAAAGCTGAACTTGTTAAATAAGCTGAAATGGAAGAAACAAAATGCAGTCTCCTTTTCTGCAAGTGTGGAAAGGCTACAGGTCTCAGTACCCATAGACTCCGGTCGCACCTGCTTACACAGAGGTTCTCTCTGTGTTCAGTGGTTTGACTTTATTTTCAAACTGAGTACAGCTGGAATATATTCTGAAATTTGGAAAGATTATTTGAACTGTAGACGGTTAAGTCTGATGAACTTGCCTTAATTTCAAATAGCTTTTCTCTTAAGAAAGCAATTTAAATTTCAAATAAATATATATATATATATTTAAAGGTAGTCTAATACCCAAGTTAACAGTCTAATACCTGAGTTAACTTGTGTTGCTCTAGCACACTTTTTGGAAGTTGTCAGACTGGTGACTTGCAGGATTTGATCCGGGCTGTGGACAGGCTCCGTTGGCATGCTGCTGTTGTCTTGGACAAAACTCAGAGTGGCTGCCTAAGTGGGACTTCTGCCTCGATGGATTATTCCTGTGCCAGCTGTGGTCTGACCCATATAATATAGCCTGAGTTGCTTCAGCAGCTTCCAAACAGTGCAGAATGGTGCCAAATTATGTGGATAAATATGGGGACAAATGTTCTAAAAGTGGAATTCAGCCCTCAAGGGTAACCCGGTTGTTACTCCCTAGGATACATATCCTGGTGTGGTGGTTTGTTGTTTTGTTGCAGTCCACCATGTGGGCATGTTAGTTAATTCAGGTTAAGTCTGGCCTTCAAGTTCTATCAAGTTGTTTAGTCATTAGCCTGAGATTACATGGCCTGTAGGGCTAGTTCTAGAAGACTGAAAATAGTCCTTGTTACACTTGATATCCTTACAATTTTTCCACTTGTTTACATGACAAAAGTACCGTGTGATTTGATGCACTTGGTAGCCTTGCTGGGGTCAGGGTCAACAGAAGTGGGTTGATCAGAGCATGTGTAATTTCAATCCCATTTGCCCATCATGACTGGTATTATTAGTGGTTATAATCTCTCATCAGGGGGATCATCAGACTGATGAGAATTGGCAAAGCAGAACAATTCTTAACCAAAATGTTTTCCTTTGCAGAAAACATAGCGTTGTTGGCAGAAACAGCTCTGAGATTTCTGGAGTTAGTACAGCTGAAAAATCTGAATATGGAAAATGAACCAAATGGTGAAGAAATGGATGAAACGTCTCACCCTAGTGATAACTATGACACAGGTAATGCTACTTCTACTTACCTTGCCTGCTTATAATAGCAAATCGTGGGCCAAAGCTCCTAGTTAGCACTGATCTTCCTCATCTCTTAAAGCTTAGCCTTCGTATTAAATGGGAAGAATGCTTTGCCTCGACCAGTATCAATGCATGTGCATTACAGCTTCATGTGGAAACAGTCACCTCTGCTCTGAACACTGTGAAAGACAAAAAGAGTATCTAAATGAGCACACTTTTCTTCTCCAAAAGTTCTCAAGGTATTTGACTGTGATGCTGGCTTCACTCACAGTCCCATAAACAAGTCAGCTGTGAAAACGTGGCTGTATTCCAAATACTGCTTCCATTGAAGTGGCAGGCAGCATTAGCTTTGAAAACCCTGTCAAATCCTAGCACAGTCATAGTACTGTATTTTTCAGTTCTTCCTTTTCTGTTCCTATGCATGGCAATTCTTGTCTCTCTTTTTGCCTGAAGACGCTGACTGTATGGATGCCATTGGGCAGTAACACTGCTATCTCAGCTATTGTAACTGCAGCACAGAGAAGGACTGAGAATCCTAAGGATAGCTTTTCTTTTTCTTTCCCTTGGGAAGGGAGGGATGGTAATAAGTGACCTGTGTGTCAGCTCCAGTGACTTTTAGTGATGCATAGATTTCCAGAACAATGCCAGGCAAGTCTTCTGAACTGGGAAGTGTTTGTGGTTAAAAACTGTCATTTCTCTTTGGACTAAGTAGGTCAATCTGTGACTAGCCATAATTGGTAAACATCCCACACATACTCCCTTTGGTAGGGAAAAAGGCATATTTCAGTTATCTCTTAAGTAGTTGCAGGATGATACTTCAAAAACAAACAAAAAACCTCGTACCAAAACCAAACAGAAAAAATCCCCTTCAAGTTCCTTCCCATAAGGCACGGGGTGCTCGGAATTGCTGAGGAGTGAGAGAAGCAGCCCCATCATATGGGCTGTATTTCTGAGAAGTACTACCCTCCATCCCTCAAAATAACTTGGAGATGAAAGAAGTTACGCAAGGAAGAAAGAAGTTTGAATAGTTCTATTCTTTTTACCCTTGTAGAAACCAAGCGTGAGAAATTTGAACTCAGAAGGCAAGTTTTTCATGTGACTGGCAGACAGAGTCCACTATGAAAGCCAATTAGTTGGTCTCCTGATTGCAGGCAAATGGTAATCACCCCTGCAAAGCTGGGACAGCAAGAGCTGAAATTTTTGTGCTACTTGTTTGAGAACCTCCCTTGTGCAGTTTTCAGTAATAGCCAGTGCATTAACAGCTCTGTTATTTCCATTTAATAGGACTATTTTTTTAGTTGCATCATGGAGTAGATGCTATGGGCAAGGTCACCTTCAAATTTTTCATCAGTATCGGTAGGGTAACTGCTGATGTTTAATGAAATTGGAAGTCTTCGCTTTTTCAAGTATTGTTTATTCCTCCCTGTATCCTTAATGAAGCCAATCTAGCTACCTAACTAAAAATATACTCTTGATCTGTTGTCAGTTCACAAATTTTGAAACTGATAGTGAAATAAACATATCAAACCAGAATTGCCTTGAAGCATTTTGTTTACTGTTGTAACATTGCTGCTGACTCATTCTGCTGCTCTTTCACATCTGCATTTCACCTGTACATATAAATAGCTGGATCATCTTAGTTGAACTTATGGCAAATTTAGAATATATTGATCTGGTAAGAATGTCCCACATTTCTATGCTCTTTGGCTTTGCCACCACCTCATGCTTACTCTGAAGTCTTTGGTAAGCCAGTCATTGGAACTGATGAGGTTCTGTTGTGTTGGCCATGTTACCCAGTTGGGTGTTTTTCAGGAACTCCTTTAGCAGCAGGTAGTACACACACACACATATTGTTTCTTGCCAAGCCAAATGTTCATCCTGTTGTCTCTTGCAGAGTTGCAAGCCTTGCATGAAATGGTCCAGCAGAAAGTTGTGACTTTGCTAAGTGACCCGGAGAATATTGTGAAACAAACACTGATGGAAAATGGTATAACACGTCTCTGTGTCTTTTTTGGACGTCAGAAAGCCAATGATGTTCTTCTCTCTCATATGATCACTTTCTTAAATGATAAGAATGACTGGCATCTTCGAGGAGCTTTCTTTGACAGCATTGTTGGTAAGTGTTTGGTTTCAGCCAGTGTAAATAAATTTATTTTTCATATCCTGGAAATTGCTAACAGTCATATAAAAGTCCTTTCTTGTGAAGATTTCTATAATGTATAGGAAAAGACTTTGCTGAATTATTGGGTGTCAATGTTTCTTGAGGGAGTGAAGATGAAACACCGTGAATACAAATATATTTTTCTTTTAGTCAAAATAATACAAATTAGACTGAGGCATATAAGTCTAGGTTAGATTAACAAGAAAAATAAACTTTAAATGCTATTTTTTTGAGTCTTTGCTAAAGCCACTAACTCAAAAAGCTAAGTTATGACAAGTAAATACTAGGATTTTTGCAAGCCATCTAGTAGACACATCACTTCACATGCGTGCATGGTCCCATTAACTTCAGTAGACCACATGATGAAAACTGTGCATTGGTATAGGCTAAAATTTTAATTTGAAAACATTTTTTAGCACCTTAAAACCTCACTTAAAGATTCCTGTCAGCTTGGAAAACTTAATAACAATTTTAAAAATCTTAGCAGTGACAACATCAGCTGTTAAGTATATCTGATGTTCCATGTATGTTGGAAATTATTCCACATGACTATGGCTGAGAGTCAGCGCTCAGGATTTGCGGGTCAAGAAACCTTTCCCATTGCAGTACCTGGGGTGAAAAAATGCTACTTCAGGTGCACGGCAAGAAAAATGAGCCTGAGCAAGCTTCCAGCAGGGACATTATGGTAGGCACACGTTCCATTATGACTGGAAGTCACAAAACACTGTGCTGGCAAACCCTGCCAAGAAGTCATGCTAATAACTTGTCAGAATTTGTTGAGAAGGAGGAATGGGGTAGCCAACGCACAGGTCACAGTGTCCTGGCCTCTTGCAAAAGAAGTGTAGAGAGATGTGAGACAATTAAGTGTAAAAGTCAAGACATAACCTATATTTTTAACTCCTTCTCCTCTGCCAGTATCTGTTCAAAACCTCCACGGAAGAATTCAGATAAAGTTCAAAATTTATATTTTTGTTATACAATGTTTTACTTAAAGCTTTTGCACATCTTTAAAACTGAGCTCTCTAACTTGTGTTTAAGTATGTGCAGGCACTGCTGCTTGTGGCTGTGGGCAGATGCCCTTCTGTAACAGTGGCAATGAGGGGATTTTTCTTACCTGTGCTGTTTCTCCCTTCTCTTCCTTTTAGCCATGGATTGGAAAGTGCAGCACTGATACATGAGCAAGTATATTGATTATTACCTTATTGAAGTAAAAAAATGCTGGTAACAGAACCTTTCATTGTTGCTCACTTGTCCTTTCCATGTACAAATGCCAGAACTGCATCCCCACCCCTTCGGAGCTCTGCTGGTTTTGCCTTGCCATTTCAGACTTCTGCTGGCTAGCTGTGTGCTGACACCTATGCCTGGCAACTGGAAGGGCCTCTGCAGGCACAGGGATCTGCTTTTATCAAACAGTTTTCAGAATATTGGTCTAACTTTGAATGGAAAGCAGCTTCCTTTTTTTCTAACGACTAATAATCTGTTTTGAGATGTCTCTGTGGCACAGCAATTTTAAACTTTGGTAAGGAAAGGCAAGGAAGTGCTACTTTGGATTTTTATGTGTTCTTTTTATGTTTCAGGTGTTGCTGCTTATGTTGGCTGGCAAAGCTCATCAATACTGAAACCTCTGCTTCAGCAAGGTCTCAGTGATGCTGAAGAATTTGTCATTTATAAAGCCCTCAATGCTCTTACTTGTATGTGCCAGTTGGGGCTCTTGCAAAAGCCCCATATTTATGAATTTGCTTGTGATATCGGTAAGCTGGAATACTGGAGAATACTTTGTTTTCCTAGTTCAGAAACCATAGCAGTACATAAAGCTTCACCATCAGCTTAGCTGTCCAATACAAACCTATAGTACTGTTTTAGAATCTACACAAAATTGTGTTCACAAACTTTTGCTAGTTGGACCACATTAGTGCTCAGAACTCTAAAACAATTTTGGTGGAACAAATTGGAAGGATCTTCTCTGATTTTATACAGGACAGCAGCAAACAGCACTTAGTAAAAAACTTTTCTGCTTTAAGATATTTTCCTTATTCTTCACGCCAACCTCCTGTAAAGAAAAGCTGCTGGTTATTGCTGGAAGTTGATCAGGCACATAACTTGCAAAGTTTTACCCACCAGCCTTTGAGGAAGTGGGGAATCCAGTCCTTCAGAGGATGCATGATCCTTTCTCATCCTATTTCTAACACCATAAAAACCCATTTAACTCAATAGAACCTTGAATACAGAGTTGCTCTCACCTTTCTCATCAGGATTATCAGTTTAACTTAGATGTGCCCAAGATTTACTAGCTATTTATGGGAAAGAAAATACCAACTGATCTTTTGAGATGTAGTCTGCTTCTTCTTGATGTTATGGCTTTTCAAATGCACTCAGAATTTGGGGCAGATGATCTGTGATTATATCTCAGGACTAGATACAGTACCTTGATTACAAGTTCTTAAAACCCACATAGTTGAGATGGACTTCTGCGTCTGATAATCTTACAATGTAAGTAGTGACTATTCAAGGAAGAGAGGGGAAGAAGGAAGGAATAAAGTATTTACTTAAAAAAAAAAAAAAAATCACTGGTATTAGGATTCTCCATAATTGTCCAGAATAAGTTTGAGATTTATTTTTGGATTAGTCCCCTCTGCAAATCTGGAGTTGACAGTTAGGGATTGAAATGAATAAATAGGAAAAATGTGCCTTTTGGCAACAGCAAGGAAGCTGAGCAGCACAGGCACAGTGAAGTCCATGAAATAGTTTTCTCATTATGAGTGTTTTAACCTTGGTGCTCTGCAGGAGGGAAGGCTCAGTTTGGGGTTAATTCTAGGGAAAGGAAATGACATCACAGACTGCCATATAAAGGATGATCCCCTCTCTTTAATATCAATTATATATTTTAACAGCCTGATTTTCTTTCAGCACCTTTTCTGTGTCATCCTAATCTCTGGATACGTTACGGTGCAGTGGGATTTATCACAGTGGTAGCACAGTATTTGAATATTGCTGACGTCTACTGCAAGCTAATGCCATACCTCCATCCTTTTATCACACAACCAATAATACAGGTAATACTCCAAATAATACTAATGTGAATATATCTTGACTAGTCATAATTCTTAAGTCTGTCTTGGCCGTGGTCCGGGCTATAAGAATATTAGAAATTGTTTCTTTTTTTCAATTAAGGTTAGAGGCGATACAGTTTTTTTGATATCTGCTGTCAGACATTGACAGAATGGCCATTGCCTTCCATGTTTGAAAGGCTGTTGTCTCAAATTTTTTGTAAATTGCAGAACACTTTACAAAGCCTAAAATCAACAGGTCTGTCTTTGGTTCAAGCCCTTCTCTGCCTTGTTTACAATCAAACTCTTGCAATATTGTGCTAATTTATAGGAGCCTAAAAGGCATGAAAAATTGGCTATGAAACAAGTGTTAATGTTCTGTGCTTTCGTCTACAAGACTTGAGTATTCCCACCCTGCCCTGCTAACACTTTTGACTGGGCCTGACCCTCTGAAAACACGAGCAGTCTGTTAGGTAGCGATTGCCATGCTTGGGACTGCAGCAGTGCGGCTCCTATGTTTCAGCACTTTGCCAAGGGTAAGGGCAGAGTGCTCGGCATGAATGAGTTAAGTCATTTCATAACACACGTGTCTAGGAATGACCTGCGTGATGCTGGTAATATGATCATATAGGCATCTTTGTGTATAACTTCAGGACCTGTAGAATGCATCTCTCAGGTGTTTAATAGGTAAGAAACAGTTGCAGTACTTACATTGAAAAGTGCATCACGTGTTTGATAAACTTCTGTCTTGTTCACTTCCTGCTTCATTTTAGTACATAAATCTTTTCTTTCCCATGTAACACTAAAGATAGTAAGCAAGTAGGAGGTAACATTGAGTTGGACTCTGATAAAGAAGTCCTCACTTTGGACTCATTTTGAAGTTGTTTTTCATGTAGAGAGTCAGCTATGAGAAGCATGTTACAGGAATGAGGTCTTCTGACAATGTTGTGCAGGAAGAATTGCAATCCCAACCCCACCATCTCCCATTAATTATTTTGAGTACTCTAACTTTTATACAAGCATTTATGTCATAATTTTGGGCTGAATTAGGTTTGCCCATTTAACTGTGGGACTGTAACTGGGGGCCTATTTCATGAATATCAAATATCAGCAAATATCAAGTACTAAAATAAAAGTATAAACTCAAAGGAATGTTGGGGCTGCAAGTAACCTGGATTGAGTACAAGACTCTGTCCAGACACATTCTCTGGACACAGACACTGAATTGCCACCTGGGAGCCCCAGTTAGTGATTCTAAATTATGCCTTAACTCGGCAGTTTCTTATGACTATTTACTAATGTCCCAATATACTTTTCAATATTATGTAATTACATGCTCATGCATCCTTACTCCGTTGTATACATAGGAGGAAACTTGGTAATCTGACTGACACGGAGGAAGAGCTCTTCTAGATGGTATTTTTACAGGGTACATGTAGGACAAAGATGGACAAAGTCTGAAATATCATTGTACGAGTAGTAGAATTTTTAATCCCATCTAGCAATGCCATCTTAACATTCTGAGACTGCTGGGAGAACAGGGAAAGAGAATGGAGAAAATCTGATATGACCAACATGGGAAGAGATTATTTTCACAAAAGGAGAGAAGCTGAATCTAGATTATTGGTACAATCATGTGCAATAATTCTTAAGTCATGACTTTTTGTTATTGTAAATTTGAAAGCATCTCTTCAGGATGGGGCTGGAAACTGGTTTTTAGAACATGCCTTCAGAGGAAGACATTGATTTTCCTATTAATATTTGCAGTTGTCCAGTTACTGACCTTCAGGCTAGCAAAAAAAAGTGCAAACATTGTAGACGTGAGATGACAGCATGTATGCTAGACTTCCCCATGTTTGTATGGGTATCATCCTCCTCCGTGTTGACTGGTCTCTCTTTTTGAATTGCAGATAGATAAAGAAATAGTCCTGCTAAGTGTACTTAAAGAGCCTGTCAGCCGTTCTATATTTGATTATGTCTTAAGATCAAAGGATATCACAAGCCTCTTCCGACACCTTCAGATGCGTCAGAAGAAGAGGAACGGTGCTCTCCCTGACTGCCCACCCCCAGAGGACCCTGCCATTGCACAGCTGTTGAAGAAGCTACTTTCACAAGTGATTGTTTTTCATTTGTACTTTGAAAGTCAGGCTTGAGATTCTTGGGCTCTGTATGTCTCCACAGACCCTAACCTTGCAGTTGGTGCTCTGAAGGACTCCCAGTCTGAGGTTTTGATTCTGCAAACCATTGACTTAATTGATTTCAGTATATGCTTGTAGGACAAAGAGTTCAGAAGCTCAGGAAGATTCTGAAAAGATCTGCCAGAAATAGGGCAACCTTACATTTTGATTTCCCAAATACATTCTCTTTTTAAAGACTTCAGTTGTATGTCTCGGGTTTCTGACGCATCTGTGGTGGTATCAGTGTTACAGAATACGTGCTTGTATTGCGTTGGAGAGAAGAGTATGCATTTGCTGGAGACGCATGCAAGTAACAGTGGAAAAGCCAAAGGGAGCTGGAAAGTGTTGAGGCTTATATGTGAAAGAGGGGAACACTAAGAATCACCCACACAAAGTAGTGAGAACTGGGAAGAGGGAAAACTGCAGCTGAGTGTGTATGGGGGGCGTTTAGTGGGGTT
>VZTL01051411.1:20711-31442 GCA_013400535.1 Scopus umbretta | reverse complement strand
GGGCACCCCTCGCTGCGGGCACCTCCTGGCGTCCCTTGCGGGAGCCGGTGGGCACCCACCGGTGTCGCGGCATCGGTGCGCGCCCGTTGTGGGGTGCCCGCCTCGGAGGCCGTGGCCGCCCGGGAGCGGGACAGCGTGGCGCGTCCCCGTCTCGCCGCGTGCGTGGCATCGGGCCGGCGAGGGCGACCTTCGTCCCGTCACCGCTCCTTGCCGCGCGGATGAGCGCTTCCCGGCGACAACGGGTCTGGAGGTGGAAGGCGTCAATGTGTAACGCGGTCCTGTGGAGCGGGGGTGTGGGCTGGCCCCCGGGGGCGTGGGGAGAGGCGAGCTGGGGGCTATAAGAGCCCATCCGTCCCCACGGAGGACCCGGCCAAGGGGCGCCGACCGGCTGAGAGAGTGGACGCCAAGCGGAGCCCTCGCAGGTTGTGATGCGTCGGGCGGCACACACCGCGCTCTCGTTTGGCAGAGGAGTTGTTCTCTGGTAAATCGCGTTGGCTGGTGGGTTGTAGCAGCGCTGGCTTACGCCTGTCTGTATAGATGCATGCTAGTGTCTGAGGGGCAGCTGTGTGGGTTCCATCCCCTCTGGGGCAGCGAGCTCTGGGAACAGGTAGGACTGGTTCTGCTGAGCTGACAGATTTGTGCAAAGCTGGCGGGTTTATGTGCTGCCCTGGTTGATGCTTCTCTGTGCGAACTTACTTTGCACAATGGAAAAACTTTATTACGTTGTTGGTAAGTTTTGCTCTGGTGTTTTGTTTTGTTTTAAATGCCACCCTTCTTCCCTGGTCAGGCAGAAGTGGAAGAAAATATTTATGTTGTTGAGCCTCTTGTGTAACCTTAAAAAAGGGAACGTAGAGGAGCACAAGAAATAGGTAGACTTGAATGCTGAGAACTGAGAGGGCAATATGTATATTCAGTGTGAAAGAACGTGGACAAATATTTAAGGTGAGGAGCTGCAGTAGTTAGGAAATGAGTTAAAAGTCGGATGTCATCAAACTATCAGATGCATCTTTTTTAGTGCATTTAATACAATGCTTGTACCTTCACATCAGTGAAGGTGTTTGGATACGAGTACGTTAAAAACAACCGTAATGTGTCACTCCGCTCTAACGCTCTAGATGTTACTTGCGAGCTAAGGGTAGGAGAAACTTCAGATGATAATTGGAAGAACATTGCCTGAAAAAGAAATAGAAGTTTACGTGAAATCTAATTGAACTTAAAATGAGGGATGTTACCGTTCTGGCTGGTACTGTCTTAATTTGTACCAGTGCCTTGCAAAACTGCAGTAGCTGAGTATTAATCACACAGTGATTCTGCTGACATCGGCTTTCTTTGCAGCCATGTGCTGCTCGCAGAAAGCAGCATTCTTAACCAGGCTCCAGTTGCACAAATAACAAACTGGAAACGATCGTATTGCTACTGTCTTTCTCAAGATTCCCTTTGCCACAGATTAATACAAATTTCTATGCTGAGGGCTAATGTTTCAGTCATACTTGTGTTCTTTAGACCAATTCCGTTTTTGTTTTTTTTTACTTCTCTGTCATCTTGAAGCCAAATTTGAAGATTTATAGAAAAAGAGCTCGATATTGCAATAAAGCTGTTTAGATAAAACAAAATAGTTGCAGCCAGACACCTCTCTCTTTCCACATTAAAACTGTTGTTGTTCGGTTTGTTCTCTCGGCTTTCTTTTTGTTGTTGTTGGTAAAGGCTTTCATCAAACAGCTCTCTTCCTCTGATTCTTATTCGCAGCGAGTACAACTCGCTGAAAAGCTTTTTCTGACCAAACTTCAAGTTGCCGTTTAATTCTTGATGCTTCATTTCGCCATATCGGTATTTTTTGAAATGACTAGGTTTCTTGGGTCTGAAACAACATCCTTAGGTTTTGTCAACAGTAAGGTTTGTGGAATGGTTTCCACCTGAATCTTAAACCCAGTCACGATTGTTCACCTCTTTCCAGGGTCACACAAGTCTTCCTGGCTGGTTCCAAGAGAAAACAAAATTGCGAAGTGCTCTTTTCTGTATGTGTTTCTGCTTCTTTATTTTTGATGATTGCGTGTATCTGTACAGTCTGTGTCCTCCTTCCACGCAGACAGAAAATAGTAAAAGGCACTTTGGATCCCTCCCAAGTGGATGCACAGATTCAATGCCCATGCAGGCAGTGTTGGGAGTAGCGAAGGTTTAGTTGCTACTGTGGCTCTTGTCCGTGCTACCAAGCTTTTATACTACAGCTTGTCATTTTCAGTGAAGCGTTAAACAATGCACCAATAAAAGGTGTATATTGATATCCACAGTCCCAGCAGCAGTTGGGTTGACTGGCACATCTTTAACCATGTATCGTAGCAGAGGGCTCTGGGAAATGGGCTCCTCGCCGGGGGCTCTCAGCTTGTGTGCCTGGAGGGAAGTTAGAAAATACACTTTATTTTAGGCGTATTGTAGGTAATTTAGGCTTATTTGAAGTAATAGGCACACAGCAGTGTGAGGTGAAGGAGCAACCTACAAGAAAGGGAAGGAAAAGCCAGGCCACGTTGGCTCTTGAAAACAAACTCTGGGACTTATTTAATGCACGGAGAGATGCATATGTCAGCTCTTTTGGTGACTGCAGACGTACAGTTTAAATATTCTGTGTAGAAATGCGGGGATCCCCTTCTGTATAAAGGTTATTGTAGGAAAGTACCTATGAGCAGCTTTTTAATGCTTTGATACCTTACGGCATGGTACGATTTCTGTCTATCCCAGCTGTCACCCTTGCAGCTGATGTAATCAAGGGACACTTCCCAGGAATTTGCGCTTACATTTATAACTGAAACATACGACTTTGTAACATTTGTAACTGGAAATACTGTATCTTGAAGGACTTTCAGTGTGTTAAAAGTGTAAATCACTCCTAAAGGACCTAGATTATCAAAGTTCATTTTACATTAGTAGACAATGTTTTTGTTACTTTGGAGCTCAAGGCTGCTGTCAGCTGTTAATTAATTGAGGGGAGGGTTGGTATTTCTCCACTGAGATAACTTAATTACTTCTGAAGTTCCTCTGAAAAGATGATACTAAAAAGAAGAAATTTAATGCGAAGACACCAGTTTTTCAGAGTTGAGTTCGCTGCTGCAGTGATACTTTAGCTGAGAACTTTCTTTGCTGCTCTTTTTCTGCAGGTAGAGTTGCTACGTGAAGGTACATTTGTAGGGAGCTGAAGGACTTTTGTGTCATCATCTGTAAGTATCTACCCTCAAAGTAACGTTTAAGTGTGTCTGTAAACTAGAACCGGCTTTTTTCATGTCTCTGTAGTAACTATTCCTCAAAATTTTGTACTGTAGCTTTTTTGCAAGGTTTCAAAGCAAATTCTTAAAAATTGCCTGATCGGTGAGTACGGGGAGCTTGAATGGAAGCTCTGTTATTGTCTACTCGATTACACCATTGCTTTCATAAAGCAGTAACTTTTTTCCTTTAATTGGAAAGTTGAAGAACTCCATCTCCTCTGGGTTGTAAGCCAAACCCGCAATGAGATGTGTTTATTTTTCTGCTTTGCCTCTTGGGGTCTCCAAGAGCTGAACTGTTGCTGCAGCAGTCTTAATGTGTAAGATGTAGTGTGAAGATGGTCCCTGAGAGTATTTAATGAAGAAACCAGGATAAGATCTTATCTGTTTCTGTCTTACAGGGTAAAGGAAATAAAACTGTTGAGAATCACACGACTGGTTAGTGACAGAGCCAGGAACAGAACATGGGGTTTGTGATCATCACTTCGGCAGATTGCTCCCTGTAGAGAGGGAGGGCAGGTCAGTTGTGTGCATAGGGACTCACATATCATTGGAGTCATCCGAACGCCAAAGCAGTTTAGCCTGGAAACTTCTAAATTCTTTGCTAGATGTTAGAGGCATCAGTCCCTACATTCACAAACTAACACAAATTGAGAAGGTGTGAGGACAGTCAGCTGTTTAAAGGCGTAGATGCATAGGTGATGGATCTTGCCACGCAGAGGAGTAAGGTGGTATTTATGGAGTCCAAGAAGCCAGTCGCAGTTTGGGGAAGGGTGATGTGTGCAAACTGCAGAAAGCAGACGCTGTAACAGGTTATACAAGTTTTTTTGTGTGCGTGTTTAATATTGTCATGCCTTGGCATATAAGACAACACCTGTATACAGTTTTAGAACTCACTTCACTTACTAATATGTACAAAGTGATTTTTGGATGCATCACTCCTCTACACATCACCTTGTTGACAGAGCAGAGTGCTGAACTGTTACTATTTCCAGAATGTCAGTCTTCCTCTTGGCCTGCCCCTCCCAGAGTACGCTATCTGGTGGCAAACACCTTGCTAAACTGCAAGGTACTATGCTGAGATTACAGTTAAGTAGAGATTTTTTATTATTATTATTTTGTACATTGAATTAATATTTTTATACTTCTGAATTTTTTAAAATCCTAAATTATTTATTGGGATTGTTTTGTACTTGTAGCTTTTCTTGTCCTTCAAGGCTGTATGCTTCACTCAGGGTATCTAAGGCCGTAACGGCTGGCAGCCATGTGGTTCTCTCATCGAACTGTGGCAGATATTAATGCCTGAGGTCTTCATAAAGCCTATTCGACACTCAGAAAATTAAATGTTCCCCCTTTCTGTAATACAGTGCTCCTGTATGTATGACTTACTAATGCTTTGTGTGCTGTTCCTGTGTTATGCAGAAGAGGTAGGAGTACCAAATGGTAACTCATTTTCATTGCCTGTATGCTGTGTTGGATATATTTCTTGAAGTATATTTGAAATAAGCCTCTGTTTGAATGTGTACTTCTTTGTACGGCTCACTTGTATTAGCAAACCTAGGTCAGTCACATTTCTAATGGTCTGTTCTCTTTGTTTTTTGTTTACACAGGTTCTGCCTGTGTAAATCTGCACTCATCTGACAAGATGGTGTTTCGGAAACCGCCAGATGGTGGCTGGGGCTGGGTGATCGTTGTCGTTTCCTTCTTTACTCAGTTCTTGTGTTACGGATCACCACTGGCGGTGGGAGTCTTGTATTTAGAATGGCTGGATGCTTTTGGAGAAGGGAAAGGCAAGACTGCTTGGGTTGGATCACTAGCAAATGGAATCGGATTGCTTGCCAGTAAGTGTAGATGCAGCATCTTATCTTAAGTCGAAACGTTTCTTTCTAATAGATGCTTTCATCTCTGTGTGCTTTTGGAATTATATTAAAGACAGCTGCAAATGATAAAATGAGGGTGCTGCATTATTGTTTTAGGTCAAGATGGGTAAGATGATTACATTTGTAGTTCCACTATATATTAGCCAAAACAATATAATGGTAAAAGAGCAATAAAACTATTACCCTTAGAAAATGCAAAATTATTGTATTTGAATAAACTAGAAAAAACAAACTCTGTCTGGGAAACCGAATGGTAATTTTGTTGATGGGTTTTTAAATTTTTTTTTAATGAAGCTTTAAGACTTAACATTTACCTTAGTATCTTTAAAGGCAGAGCAACTGTTAGTCTGAAATGATTCATGTGCTTTAAGAAAAAAACAAAATCACTTAATACACCAGTTACTCATTTTTCACCTCTAGAAGTAAACCCACCAGTTGGGGTGGGTGAGGGCTCTTTTCCACTGTTTTTTTTGAGAAAAAACTCCTTTTGAAGCCTGGAAAGTTATGGATAAGAGTGGCATTAAATAAAACTACTTTACTGGAAGCTTTTCTTTGGTAAGACATTGTCACTTGGAGAGTAACAGCAGGGTTTTAGGGAAACAAAACACCACTTTGAATGAAAGTCCATAGGTCCATTCAGTTGTTGTTGTTTTAAAATCAAGCATGTGTATTGTACCAGGTAATATTACTAACTTCTGCTTTTCAAAGATTCACCATGGGAACTGTTATCTTTTTGCTGAATCTGGAAAAAATTGCCTGCCAGCAGAGAAATTGCTACGGGCAAAAGCAATTATGTAGCTTAATGGACAAAATGCAGCTCAGGATTCTGAGGAAATCTCTCCGTAAGAGAAAGCTGACGTTCAGATAGTGATACAGACCTGAATAAAGACCACTGGTTTGTATGATGCTGTAACTGGCCAAATAGCGGTGTCACGTTTGTGTTAGGGTCTTGTATCACTAGGCAGAATAGAAACGAGCAAAGGCAGGTGTATCATTAACCACAAGAAGACAGTATTCAGGCCCAGGGTGTAAGTGGGCGAAGGACTTCAGACTGCTCTTCCATTGCACTTTATTTTCCTGCTTGAAGGGCATTAACTCCTATTATTAACGGATCAAGACCTAAATAAACTTGAGTGAGAGAATGAAGTGTGTGTGTGGGAAGGCTAAACAAGATAGTTACTGAAGAAAAACTGGGCAGAAGGGGAATGCAAGAGAAGGGGTGAAGAAAAATCCTCTCCCTGGAGACCAGAAGTCTCTGGCTTACTCTTCTGAGAAGAGCCTCAGCTCCGCTTCTTGTACATCAACACCATGCTAGCTTCCAGATTTCTTAGTGCCCTCTGCCTTGCCACCGTGAGCGATTGTCAGTAGTGTGCTTTATAGCAAATAGAAACTTCTGTGACTGAATAACACAAATAAAAGGTACTATTGTAATTGATTTTGGTATGGAATGATTAAATTACGTGAAATTTTGATGGGTTAGGAGGAATGTTGTCTGTCAGTGTACTTCCGTTCTTTCAGTTTGGGATTTGGAAGCTTAATAATCATTCCTATATTTAATGCCTTCAAAGAAAAGTACAGTGAGGGCCTTTTAATTGCATTGATGTTATCAGAGCTGACTGAAAACAAAACGCTTTACCTGATATGGAAGATCCCACTGTCTTATCAAGCTGGGGTCTGACCTTAATGGTAACTTTACTTAAAGTGAACTTGTTGGAGGGATGCTGTAAGTATCGTAACCTCTACCTAAAACTAGAATGCTCTTGAGAAGTTACAATTTTTCATGCAGTTTTCATAGGAGGCCTTTTTCGGACCTAGT
This sequence comes from Scopus umbretta, assembly GCA_013400535.1. Taxonomy (NCBI): domain Eukaryota; kingdom Metazoa; phylum Chordata; class Aves; order Pelecaniformes; family Scopidae; genus Scopus; species Scopus umbretta. The sequence continues at coordinate 24,495 of VZTL01051411.1, read as the reverse complement.
CACTAGTGTAAAGAACGTATGTGTTTTCAGTGCAAAACCATTGATACAACACATTGCAAAGCTAGGCCCTTTTCATGATTATAGGAAAAGAGAACTTGCTTCTGTTCTTATTTCTCCTATTGCAGGTTCCAGTGTTATAGGCCAGATGGGACCATTGTGTGTTGTAGCCTTTGTTAAGTAGATGATCGGGGTAATTGAATTTTTTCTAAATTAGCATATTTTCATGTATGTGAAAAGATATTATCTGTAACTTAGTAACTTAGCAATCTTCCCAAGCAAGCTGATTTCAGCACCACTATTGCATGTGTGAATGCAGGACAGCTTCACCCCAAGGCCTTTCGGTGGTCCCCTTGCCTTTTACTGTTCCTAACTTGACTCTTCCAGTATCTCTTGTTCTTTCCCTTCTCCTCCTTTATTTTGGTTTCCAGTCTCTGATCTAGCTATCCAAAGACATATTTTCAAGTATTGGTACTCTTCAAGCAATCCATGTTGCGTGCAGAAAATATTGTAATTCTCATTTGATTTAGAACGTGTTTGTTTCGTGCATTCTCCATCTCTTACAACTTTTCTCAGTAGTTAATTCCCTCCTTAAAAGTATGTAATCTTATGATACAAGTTGCTTAGTTTTAGTTTTCAGCTGATGAATAACATTATCTTTAAGTGGTATATTTTGAAGTGTCTCTGAATAAGTGTGGTGTATGTCTAGAGAGACTGCAATCAAATTAGTTCTAAATTTTCTTTCAAGCTGTACCTTGATACAGTCTTTTTGCCACTGATACAAGAGACTTCTGCTCTTTTAATTAAGGGTCTTCTGAAGATCCATTAAGACTCTTCTGTGGGCCCTCTCCAACTTAACATCGCCTTTGTGAAGCTGTAGATGCTAGACTGGAAAAAGAATGGCAGTTATGGTAGATTTGCAGCTACACACAGGAAATAAGTAGGTGTCCATTTTCTTAAGGAAGACTTTTCTCATCGATAGCACTGGAAATCACATTAGCTAGCTTCTGTAACAGTGGAAGGTAGGTCCAGTGACTGCTATATTAGTACTGTAATTTCACCAAAAAGAAGAAAATGTCCTCATATGTATGCCAGCTGGCATAGAAAAAGGTTCTGTGTGTCTTCTCCCCTCCCCTTCCCTCTGTACATGCAGTCTTAAACATTTTTTAAAGTAGCTGATACTGGTGAGTCCTTTCACGTTTGCTGTATTGGTATCCTTTCTACAACATTTACTTCTGACTTGTGTGAGAGCTAAACTTAGACTCGAGACATAGAAAACCCAGTACAGCACCTTGTTTATTGAGATGCATTTCCTAGCCGCCTGGTGTTCGATTTCTGTCCTCTCGCTCACAGCACAGATGGCGTTGCTAAGGCCAGCGTTCAGCTCATCAGTTGGAAAAGGGAACGGGACAGGGACCCAGTTGATCTCTTCCTTGCAGGATGACTCGAGTTAGAACTTTCTGTGATGTGACCTTACAGCCTATTGAAGAAACGTGCCTAAAAGAGTGAAAGAAAAGCATCAGTGTTATTGTACAGGGAAGTGGTGAGACCTCCGCTACAATATTAGGCGTCTTAACGCTGGGCAGGCTCTAGGGCATGTGGCGCATGGCTCTGTGGACGATGCAGGGCTTGTTGCATAGGAAGAAATTGAATGAGCTTAGCATGTTTCCCCTACTAAAACAGGCCAGAGGAGGATATGTATTATATTGCTGGAAGATCATGTGTTTCTCCTGCACCAAGTGTTCTTAATTTTACATCCATTTTGAGCCTGAAATTAAATTTGATCCATGTTACGCTTGTTAAAAGCAAAACAGACAAAGACCTTGACGCCTGTAATTGGCACCACAGCTGTTTATAGTAAGAGTTGACTTCACAGTTTTTGGCATAGCAGGAGACACCAGCAATATGTCTCCCATTCCCACACCCATTTATTAATGGAGAAAGAACAAAAGGAAGATTCTCCCTTGAAAGGCATGTCTTGATAAATTAATGGGGTGTTTCTGCTGGTCTGAGGCATTCAGTATCAAATGTTTAAAAAGCTTAATTTTGTGGTTTTCAAGCAATATTTTTACAACTCCAAAAAAAACCTTTGCAGTGTCTACATATTTTTGGATAAAAAACTCACACATAGATAGCCCTCACTTAAATTATGGAAGCTATATGTAGTTTGTGAGGAGGGGAGAGGGGATCACAAAGACTCCTCTGAAGAGGAGCCCAGTTCATTTAATAACTTTGTCAGAAAGGAGCAGTCCTTTCAACCAGTTGGGAGTGGGTTGCTGTCCAGTGTAAAAAGGCTTTTCTGATCTCTGTTCTTATCCAAAGTACAAACACCTGGAGTATATTATATTTATTATGACCAGGTTTTAGCAATGCATTTAATATGCAGAAAAATATTCCTGTGTTCTGTCCAGTGGATTTTATGTACAGTCCATGAGCATTGCTTCTACTCTACAGTTTCATCAGGCTTGGACAGATATCAGCAAGTAGTGTGGGTCAGATTAATGCAGGTGATAAGAAAAAGGACTCAGTTGTCCAATACTGTTTGTTTAGCAAAAGGTTTTGTGTGTGTGAGGTGAAGGAGGGAGGACCCTTGAGTTAGGTGAGTGGAGGAAGGGAGTGTCAGTTTGCAGAATTTTTCTCTTCATGTGAGAAGATTGAGGAAGAGTGTTAGTTCTTGATGTCCGTTAAACAAAGCAACTTTGTACTTGTCAAGAGTTCAGAAGATTGTGGTAGTTATAAAGTTCTTGTGGGAGCAGCAGATGGCTTGTTTTCACATCTCGGGAAGGACTTACTGTCACATCCACGTCTCGCTGAGAGTAAACTTTTATTTAAAAAAAAAAAATCTGTAATGAAAATATCAAGGTGCAAATGATTCTTCCTAGGAGTTCTTCCTCTTTGGTCTCTCTGCCTGAAGATCTACTGTGAGAGCCCATCTTCTTTCTGCTGCTGCTTCTGTCTTGTCTAGGGATCTTCTTGACTGCTCCCCTGCAGAGCCTGATGGGGAGCTCAGCCTGGCTGCTGAGCTTTGACAGGTTGTGTGCAGAAGAGCAGAGGCTGTGCCTGTGCTGGCTTCTAAAGTCTTTCAGAACAATACAGTTTTCTTCCTAGAGGTAATGTCATTCTTTTAAACTGGGCTGCCATCTTTTTTTCTTTTTTGATAGAATTTGGTCTAGTTTTAAGATACATAATTTGGAAGGAAAAAAAAGCCCCAGGGATTTTATTTGTAAAAGAGGTAAATATTTATCAATGTCTTCAAATATTATCCTAATACCAGTGCTAACCACTGGAATTGCTTGGCAAACTGAACACAATGCTGGCTTACAAGCCATTTTCCATGCTTACTGTTGAGGATTGCCACTGGGATTTTATTTTTATGCTGTTCACGTTACAGTGAGAAACACATTATCAGTGGAAGAATCTTTCTGAAAGAGAGTCAACTAATTGCAAACCCTTATACTGCCTGAAGAGCTGTTTCCTATGCGGCTGTACGTAGGCTCATTCTTCAGAATGTCCACTTTGAACAAAATCCACAGGGCAGGAGTTCACATAGCAAGTCTCAGTGCCACTCTGGGAAAGTTCGATGTTTGGGCAGAATTTACTGCCTTGAACCCATTGTTCTTGAATTACTTGTAGAGAATTACATGTTTGTGTACAGTGAACTCCCGTGCAAATACCATGGTAATAACCAAAGGTACTGTGGCGGAGTGGGGGGGAAGCCAACTCTTTGGGAAACAGAAAAAGAAGGACTGCAAGGAGGCAGGGAAAAGAACAAAGATGCTGACTCTCG
>VZTL01051411.1:0-20690 GCA_013400535.1 Scopus umbretta | reverse complement strand
TGGTCTTCCGCGCGGTGTGGGTTGTCTTTTGTGACTTATTTTCTAGCAGTACGATGAGGGGAGTATGAAAGCAGGGCCTAGTTTGAAGGGGAAGATGGAGCTGTTTTTCTTCTTGTCCCAGAGACCTATGATAAGTATTTTGGTACTTATACTGGCACTCTTTCTTATAAACAGGGTCATTGCTGAGCTGCCAGATCTCTTGCTGTGTGAGATGACACATTAATACTGAGCTATTGGAGCAGGTTCTTCAGTTTCGTGCAGGTTGTTTTCCATGTCAGAGCAAAAAGATCTCTTTGTACTTTCTGTCCTCCTTTGGGATTATTTTTTATAAGTGGGAGAAGCTGGAAGAGCATCTCCTTGGACCCTGTCAGAGATATTTTTGATGGTGTTCCAGAGGAGAGTGTCCTTGTCAGATGATGAACACATGTTTTCCAGCTCTGTCCCCCCCTTGTTCTGGCTTGGGGTCAGAGGGTCCAGCTTCACCTTGGATCCTCTAGGAGCGATCAGTGCAGTCTGTACCAGTACCACCAGCCCAGGCTGGCCAGAGACCTTCTGAAAGTAGCTGTGTTGAAATATGGAGAGCAGGTGGGAAGGGAAATACTTTGTTTTAGCAAGGTCGTGTGTGAGAAATAAAGAATAGAAAGAGTGCACATTCCTCTGCTTAATTGAATTATGTTATCACTACCTAATGTTCTTTTAGTGTAGAAGAATTTTTTATGTAATACAGATTCAATCCTTTGTTTATTTTTAAATCCCGTGGTTTTAGGAAGCATACCAATCTTAATTTGCCAGTTCTAGTAATTAATTCTAAGAATCGGCAGCAATCTAACACTCTCAGCTTTTGTTCTCAGCAAGTTACTCTGCCCAAGTTATTCTGGCCAGCTTTCATTCCCACAGTGTACTGACTCTTGAGAAGCAGTGAGCGCTTACATCTTCCTTTTTCATAATGTGAAAAATCCAAATAAACCCCACTTCCTCAGAAGACTTTTCTTGATTCTTCTTTGACTCTTTGCCTGGATAAGCCCCAATTCAGACTTGCTTCCCTTTATGTTCCCTAGGCAGATAGCTCTTACGCAGGGCAGAAGTTCTGACCTGTCTTGCCTTTGAGAATCATTTCACCTGCTAACGAGTCTGTGCTCCTGTCTGCCAGAACTGCTTGTCCCATGGCCGGTAACCACATGAAAATCTTGCCTACATTCCCAGCTGCTAGCTCCTGTCTGCAAACCCAGGCAAGCACCGTCCTCAGCTCCAACTGTTGTTCACCTCGTATCACCTCTCCGGGCTCACCTCCCATCTGTTGGGAATCTCAGTTACGTATGAGTCAGGGAGGACCAAGCTTAACAAACAGCAGACGCCAACGTTACTGCTTTTGCAGATTCTATTGACCATGGAGTGTCTGAGTGTCTTTGTATCGCTGCAAGTGAGATACAAAGGTGGTAAGGGGGTGGTGGGGGGGGAAGGGTGTTGTTTTTTAAATAATGTCATTCATCTGTGTATCTAACTTCTAATCTCAGAATTGCTGAGTTTAGGATCTTGGGGCCAATATATGTCTATGTATGAATGTTTGGAACTGCAGGGTTTCAGATGAGAGATTGTCTTTTGCAAACCAAGTCCCTTGCTGGCTGCTTATTTATGCAAGGCACCAAGTTTGCACGCTATTTCAGACTGAAAGGTGTATTCCAGGTCACACAACTGAAACTAAGTGCTTGTCCTGCAGCTTCTGTGAGGGCAGAACTGGCTGAGGAGAGGCAGAGCACAAATGTTGCCTGCACTTTGTTCTTGTTTTGAAGAACTAACCAACCAATAAATATTGGGGGGGTAAAGAGAGGAAGAAACCTCTTTTGAACTTTATGAACGTTGCTCTGGACATTCTCAAGAAATGCCTTTTAGCTTCTGTAGTTTTACAGTAGAAACCGAGGTAGGTAGCAAACAGTTATTTGATAGAATACTAACTAGCAGGTATTTAATTCCCTAGAAAATTAGGGAAGAGTACTGTTTGTCTTTATCTGGTATATCATGAAATATTTCCTCTATGTAAGCACCAGGTGGCATTCTTACTGTGATTATGATCAGAAATTACTATTTTCTATTTGGTTTTATAAATCTCATATCAAGATGAATATAAATACTGTCTTCTGAAACATAATTTTGGGGCTCTGTCAGAAAATACCCGCTTGGCTAAGGCCTGGCTGATGCTTTTAACTTCTTTTGGCACCTAAAGAGGAAGATTCTTTTCAGAAGCTTTGTATGTACAAAGTCCTTATGTGTGCAGTGACAGTGTTACAGTCCAGTATGTATGTATCATCCTGTGTTTAAAGAACCGTTTGCTTGCTCTCTCCCTCCCAACTTTGGTACCATTTTGTGGTCTTGATGTCAGTTTCTCCTTCAGCAAAAACCTTGCAAGCCTGATCTTGTATGTTTTTTTTGTTCATTATGTTTTTATTTATTTATATATATATTTATTATGTTCTCTTAAAGAATCCTGTAAAAATGAGTACTCTGAATTGTTGTTTAATATAATTGCATATTTAAGTAATTTTCGCAAGAAATATTTCCATAGACTGAGATTTTTCAGAAGTTCTTACTGGTGCTGGTATTTACTAGGAATGTTTTTCCTGCTTTTTCTCTAGGTCCTGTCTGCAGTATATGTGTATCATCTTTTGGAGCAAGACCAGTAGCAATTTTCAGTGGCTTTATGGTGGCTGGGGGCCTCATGATGAGCAGTTTCGCACCTAACATATACTTTCTATATATTTCATATGGGATTGTTGTTGGTAAGAAACACTTCTCCTTCATATAGAGAATTAATCTTATTATTTTGAGTCTTGGTTTATGAGTCTGAAATGGGAAACACTATTCACAGAGGCAGCGGTAGTCTGGGACTCGGTTTATCAAGGAATACTTTACTTTGGGGGAGGGAGGGGTGTCCTACAGGCAGATTGTTACCGTGTAGTGCAAGATAAAGGCAAGCATATGTTCATCGAGGTTTGAAAACAATTTGTCCTCCGATGTGACTGTTAGAGATGGAGAAGCTGAGGTTTTACCTAAGGTGCGGAATCAAGCAGGTCTTTTGCAGGCGTGAAGTGCCAGTCTTAAGGGAATAACATCTCTTCAGGAATTTTGTCATGTACTCATTCTAATTTGATAAATTAGGGATCATTAGGGAGCAGTGTTGTTCTCCACATAACTGGATTGCACCCAGAACGCTGTGCTAAAGGCATGAAAGTCCTGTTCTCCTGGCAGGTGGTGACCTGCCCCTCTGTGCTGCAGAGGGCGGCTGTGGGTGGTTTGCCAAATTAACAGTGTCAGGAATCCGGGCACCTCGCGGGCCAGCGGGGTCCCAGCAGCGTGCTGGCTCGGGCGCAGTGCCACGCGGACACAGCTCTGCTGTTTTCTGGGACCAGCCCCCGGACTGAAAGCCACGTAACGCTTCCACATAGCACAGAAGCTGAGCTGGTGAAGTCCTCAAAGCCAGCCTGCTCCACGCGGGTTCTGCAGCCAGGGATGGTCGGGGGAGAGGGGGGTGGGACGGTGCAGGCAGCCTAAAGGCTCTGTCAGTATGAAGTTGGTGTGGCTGGTGCTGAGCCAGAGTTAAAAGGTACCTCTGTGCCCAGGGTACACTACTGTATTATCTGGGGAATAAAAAGGGGCATTCATTTCCCAGAGTGTCTTGCATGCTTTATTTCTAACTCTTTCTCAAGGACTTGGATGTGGCCTTTTGTATACTGCAACAGTTACCATCACTTGCCACTATTTTGACAAACGCAGAGGCCTTGCGCTTGGTCTGATTTCAACAGGTATGACTTTTAACTGTCATTCTCTCTAAATGTTCAACTCTGATACAGCTACCATTGCCCTGGCAATAAAAACCAGGAGATTACATTTTTCTCAGTTACTTCCTGAAGTACTACTTAGGTCAAAACGTCAGTAGCAATGAACAGATAAAATCAGGCTTCAGCCAAAATAGTAACGACGCTTGTAGGTGTATGGTATGGGTTATCCAAATAGATGAGAAAAGGAAAGTCACTAAAATGAAAGTGGACTCATAAGTAGCTTGGGCTGCATGCCTTGGGTAATAAGAAGGGAAACTTTCCATAAAACTTTCTTCTCCCTCTTCTCTCTTACACAAGGTCAGAGGTGAGAAAGAAAATGGAGGATATAAATGCTGGATCACCATAAAGATACATTAGCTGTATCTTTAAAATTAGAGTAGTTGAAGTTTGGGCTTACACTTTTAATATTTTTTCATTTCCACTCTAAAAGGAGACTAAATTCTGAAATAGTCCAGAAGCTCATCCCAGCTTTTTGTCCATGTGTGTTAATCGGATCCTTGAAGAAACAAACCTCTGATAATACAAAGAAAATTCTCATGTAGCTGTTAGTGAGGAGAGGCCTAGTCAGTACAGTCGGTGTTGTGAGATATTAATGCCAGATCCACACCAGTGGAAGAAAGGGGAACTTCTGCAGAAATGTTCCTTGGAGTCATTTTCAGTGGCTTTTGTTGGGATGCCAGGTAGTTTGCCTTAAGGCCTGATCTTACTGAGCCCTGGTTAATTTTAGTACCTGGAATACAAAACAAGTCTGAATTTTATAATAAATTTTTTCTGTGCTTAGCACTGGAGTATATAAATGGCTGTAATATAACCTATACACATTCTTCAGTAAATTATTTTAATTTAAAGTTTGTTTTTAAATTGACTTGAAAAACCAATGCTCTGTATTTGTGTGTGGACATCCATTGATTGCAATGGATCTATGCTCACTTCAACCAAGAGCTTTTTCTCTAAATTGGAGAGGTTGCATAAAATGCTTGTGTCGTAGTAATTGTTTACTCTTCAGGGTTTTCTTCTGAATAGCCAGATTTCTCAAATGCATGTGTGGCCCTGCAGAGCTTCAGAAATGCCTTTGGAGTAAACTCACACCATGTAAGCCCCCAACACCAAGCAGTCAAGGGCTGTTTCTAGGAGGGCTCTTGGTGAGCCCCTGGTCTGTTCCTGCCTTAGAGGAGGAAGGTGGCAGCGAGGAGGAGAAAGGGGAAAATGTTGGTGTCTGAAATTCTAACTGTGCTAACTCAAAATGGTACCTGAATGGATACATGTACGTGAGTGCATGGCAGAAGGATGGCTTAGTAGTTCTTAGATGCTTTTCATCAGATGTGATGCCGATCTTACTTGTTCCTAAAGTGTCTGCTAGTGTTAATCATCATATATTGTTCAGATATTTTGCAAGGCTTTTTATTTTGTGTATACTCAATAAAGAAACTTTAACTTCAAGAGGGATGATAACTTACTGGTTTATTAGACTGGGGAGAGAGGAGCACGACTTGCCATTCCTGTGACAGTATATTTGTAGCTGCTGATATGTAGAAGTTTGTTGGTGTTGAAGACCGTTCTCAGTTCTTCAGATTAAACTGATCTTATTTTCCTTTTATAGGCTCAAGTGTTGGACTCTTTATATACGCAGCATTGCAAAGAGAGCTTATTGATCTATATGGACTGGATGGTTGTCTGCTAATAGTTGGCGCACTGTCTCTAAATATATTAGCATGTGGCAGCCTAATGAGACCGTTGGAGTCATCTGATTCCCCTCCACCAGAAAAAACATGTGTAGACAAAGTCCCAGATCAATATTTTGTTTACCATGAAAAAGAAAAGACTGTTGAAGAAAATATAAGCATCCTTGAAAAGGGCTACATTGATGAAAAATGTGCGAAAAATATGCCTGATTACAAACAGGATAGCATTTTAAATAAGAATGTATTAAGCTCAATAAATGTAAGTGAGAAAGACACTTACAAAAAGAAAGTTGTAGAACAGACAAACTTCTGCAAGCAACTCGCCAAAAGGAAGTGGCAGCTCTATTTGAACTACTGGGAGGAAACCGTGGTTCTTTTTAAAAACAAAGTATTTTCAGCTCTCTTTGTTGCCATCTTGCTCTTTGATATTGGTGGATTTCCTCCTTCTCTGCTCATGGAGGATGTAGCAAGAAGTGCAAACATTAATGAAGATGACTATCATATGCCCCTTATTTCCATTATAGGCATTATGACCGCTGTTGGCAAACTTACTTTAGGAATACTGGCAGATTTTAAGTGGGTTAACACCTTATATCTATACGTAACTACCTTACTGATGACAGGAGTGGCCTTGTTTGCAATTCCATTTGCCAAAAGTTACCTTACATTAGCGATGCTTTCTGGGATTTTGGGTTTTCTGACTGGGAACTGGTCAATTTTTCCATACGTAACAACAAAGACTGTGGGAATTGAGAAACTGACTCACGCATATGGGATATTGATGTTCTTTGCTGGACTTGGAAATAGCCTCGGACCACCAATTGTAGGTAAGGCCAAGGCAGATACTATAAAATGAACGTGAGCTTGTCGGGACCAGACAGAATTAATTTGCATGCGAGTAGCTCTAGTTGGTCCTAATAACAATGGAAAGATGAAATCAAAATCTTCAACAAAAATTAAAGCCTGTCTCGCTTGAGCTGGCCCAGCTGATTGTGTTCTGGTTTTGGCTTTGATGAAAAGCACATTTAAAGTCTAAGTGGTCAAGCTGCATTCTAGGCTTGGCCTTTTTAGGGGTTTGTGGTTTTGTTTGGTTTTTTCCTTCCCCCTCCATGATGGTTCTCTGACTTGCAGTGCTGCGTTACATTTCACTCCTCACTGATGTGCTTCTCTCTTATTTTCACCCTCAGGTTGGTTTTATGACTGGACGCAGGAGTATGACACTGCATTCTATTTCAGTGGCTTTTGTGTCTTACTGGGTGGATTTCTTCTGCTGTTGGCAGCATTGCCCTGCTGGAATGCCTGTACCAATCAGAGCTCAAAGCTGCCTCCAAATACTTACTCCTACAAAGTTGCATCTAGCGCTTAGGTGACAACTGGAAAACACTTTGTGCTTTTTTATTTTATATAGCAAAGTATTTTAGTAATTTTCCACTTATTTATGAAGCCCACAAATTCTCTTCCACTAGAAAAATTCCACTGTTGCTTGTTGTTCAGTTCCTTTTTCTTCTTTTATTTCTTTTTTTTATTTTTTTTTTTTAAGAACAGTCTTATTTTGTCTACTATGCACTGTGTTTTCAGCCTTTGTCTACTGTAATTTCCTTTCACCCTGTAAGGGGTATATTCTGCTGTATTATCAGCTGTACTTTTTTTTTTTTTTTAAGTGGGATGGTGCAGATGGGTGAAAACTTTGAAGCAAAAATGAAGGCCTGTTCTTTATAGAAGGCTGGCATTTCTGTCACCTTTTATAGGTCTCCGAGTTGCACAATCAGACTTTACAAAACAAAAATTTGCCTTATTAGAATGTAATACTGTGGCAAGGTGCTTATAACATCATGCTTAGATTAACTTTTTGTCTTTTTTAAAGTTCTCCAATTTACAATGAAGTGCCAATTGCAGGGGGGAAGAGGGGGAGAAAAACCAACCTTGTGTTGCATAACTGAAGTGAACTTTATGATGAAAGCAAAGACTCTTACTACCACTGCAACTAAGAACTATGTTTATAAATATTGCACATTTTGTGAAGTCTGTTTATAAAACTGTTGAACCAAAACCTTTTAAACCAAGGAATAAATATGATTCTTGAAACCATGAAAAAAAATGCTGACTTGGTTATGCAAGTTCATAATCTTTAGATTGGAGTTGAAGACGTGCTCACAGAAGCCCACAGGTGAGTATTTCTAAGCAAGTCACCCACAGTCTGGCAGTACTGGGAGCATCTCTTGTTCCACAGCTACAGTTTAGTAGGTTGAACCTGCTGCAAAGAGCTTAGTAGTAGAGCTTTCAACAAGGTAGACTGATGAAAAAAAGGAAAAATGTGACAGCAATGTCATCTTTGCTCTGTCATTTTTGGGATGGGCATAGCAAGGAGAAAAGTTAGTAACAGGGAGCAAGAGAAACCACAGAGGGAGGGGTAACAGAAGAGGTACGGGGGGGAAGCTGAAGTGGAGAGTTGCAACACTTGAACACCAAACAGGCCAGTGAAGAGAAAGCCCCTGAAAGCCACTGCCCGAATACTGTCTAGCTGCAGGCTAGCTCTGTGTGTGTGTTGGTGTTTTGCTTTTGTTTAACCCAAGGCCCAAGGCTGGCATGACGGAGGGGAACGTTGCGTGAGGTTGAAGTCTTTCCTGAGCCAGTGTGCTGTTTTTGGCTGGGATAGAGTTAATTTTCATCATAGTAGCTAGTAAGGGGCTGTGTTTTGGATTTGTGCTGGAAACAGCGTTGACAATATGAAGATGTTTTCGCTGTTGCTGAGCAGTGCTTACGCAGAGTCCAGGCCTTTTCTGCTCCTCGTCCCACCCCACCAGTGAGCAGGCTGGGGGTGCACAAGAAGCTGGGAAGGGGACACAGCTGGGACATCTGAACCCAACTGACCAGAGGGATATTCCATACCACACGATGTTACGCTCAGTACATAAAGCTGGGGGAAGAAAAAGGAAGGAGGGGATGTTCAGAGTGATGGAGTTTGTCTTCCCAAGTCACTGTTATGCATGGTGGAGCCCTGCTTCCCTGGAGATGGCTGAACTCCTGCCTGCCCACGGGAAGTAGCGAATGAATTCCTTGTTTTGCTTTACTTGCTTGCATGGCTTTTGATTTACCCGTTAAACTACCTGTATTTCAACCCACATGTTTTCTCACTTCTACCCTTCCAATTCTGTCCCCCATCCCACCAGAGGGGAGCGAGGGAGCAGCTGTGTGGTGCTTAGTTGCCGGCTGGGGTTAAGCCACGACGCCCAAGCAGGTGCTGCAGCCAAGGCAGGATGACTCCGCTAGCTCTGCGCTGCCCTGCGTGCCCTGTGCAATAGCCTTCGCTTCTGTAGCTGTTCCCATGCCACAGATGTGTCTAGTTGCTCATGCGTAGTCGTCACAGAAATCTGTCCACCTGCGGCATGTGCTGCGCGGTTTGGCTTCGTGCCGTAGGTTTAAAGTTCAGTGGAGCGTGTTGGGAAGCCTTGGGTGGGGTAGAAGGTCTTAGTTCTGAGTTACATCCTGTATGGTTGCCTGCAAATGCAGGCAAATGTTCTCAGCAGTACTATGTGACTCAGATGTCCGCTGTGATTCTGGTTCATAAATAATCCTGAAGATAAAAAAACAGGCACGTAATGAGCAACCTTTATTGTCCAAGTGCTGCGCACAGAGCTACTGAGTTTGCACACCTCATTAAGCAAGAGCGATGTAACCTCCAAGTGGGGCAGACATAAATGCCAGTAAAGTTCCCTCTTCTGGTCCAAGGTAGGAAAATCCAGCTTGGCTTCGGACAGTTTTTGCTGACTTTCTGGGATTCACTTATGTTCGTTTGTATTAAAACTTGACAAAAATAAAGATGCAGTTAGTTTGTCTCCTTATGTTTTTTCCTCCATTTGTCAGCTGAGTGTGGGTTTTTTTTCTTGGATGGCTTATTCAATGCATGTGGAAAAAATATTGAATATTTGATATAGGCATAAATGCAATTCCAGTTCCAAATTGGAGCCCTGGGTATCTGATGTGGGTTTGCACCCGTTTTACGTGCTGTGTGGCAGCTGTAGTCAGATTTCACTGCATGCATATAGAAGTAGTACCATGTCTTACACATCTTAAAGGAACTGTGGCGATACACTGTATATAATCAGGGTATGTGTGCCCCCAGATTAATGTCTTTTAAAGTCTCTCACTTCCTGTCAGCAATACATTCTGAGTGCTTTGAATGTGAAACTGATGTTAAATTCATTGTCAGTCTGTTTGAAAAAACTCAGCAGGAATTGATGTTAATGATTGGGCAATAAGTAACACACTTGTGCAATGGAAATGGAGTCTGTTATTAGGCAGCTTGGTATGTTTGGAAGCATGACTAGCGATCTGTGATAGTTTCCCCATGTAACTCTACCCATCAGTGAGGAAAGAGCCCTGGCTGTTGAAGACTTTTACATTGCCGCTGCGGGCAATTCGTGTTACAACTCCTGGCCAGTTAGTTGAGCGCTGTGACTGTACCAATCTTGACTTTAATTGGTAAACAAGACCTAAGTGTTAATCTTTTGGTTTTTGCTTTTTGCTTCTCTAGTTTTGCAGGGTTCCTTTCTAAGAAGGGATTTCCAGAGATGCTGCAATGTGACTATTACCTGAGAGCCTTTCCTTCTTCTGTCTGGCACGCTTCATTCAAATCAGCCCATAGGTTCAAATGTTTTTTTGGAAGGTGGCAGGAGAGGTACAACATGGTTATCTGTGCCTCATTTGCTTGAAAAGTAGGTGATCAGCATTGACAGGGTGGTAGAGGTAGGTAGGTACACAGTCCTGCCATGTAGAATTAAATTCTGCATCCTTTTTAGTTGTATAGTCCCGGACAAACAGAGCTGGAAGGAAGGAATGAGATGCTTAAATAATTACTCTTTATTGTAGAAGAAAAAGTTACTGTTTATTGCATAAATTAATTGGTTACTGTGAAGTCAGTCATGAATAGAACATTTATCTTATTTGCAGAACTTAAGAAAATTTCTTGTAGCTACCGAAACACAAGACAAATGAAACTGCTAAGTTTTATTAGATTGAAAGTCTATTCTGTGCCTTGCTCAGTTGATGGTCGTTATGCTTAGCTGCAAAATTGGATTACATTCCTTTGGTAGCTGTTAATTTGTCTACATCATGCTGATACTGGATTCCTGCATCACGTGCTGACATTGAACAATGTGCTGATTAAGGGCTACAGATCGATCATATGATATAAAAATTGAGAAGTTTGCGTAGCATCAAACTGACACTGAGGTTTTTTTTTTTTATTGGAAAGATATTTCACGTAAAGCCTCTCAGGAGGGCCTTTCATGTATATATACGGTGAATATGTTGGGCTGAGCATGATACTGCTCAGATTAAAAATGGCAAAACGATAAATGATACAGAAATCGGACAGGTATGTCAAAGGAAGTGGCAAAAGCTGCTTTCTCCTATGAAATAGAATTCCTCAGATTCAAAGGACTTAACTTCAGTGATGTTTTGCTGTAGATTCAATCATGCTGAAGAGCCAGGTTAAAGACTTGTCAGTCTTCTTGCAGGAAATAGTCTTTAGAGACGTGTCAGTATGCTCTCTGCTTACCAAAATCCATTTTGCTTTTTTTTTTTTTTTTTTGGAAGAAAGATATTTATGCTTTCAAATGCTAGTTTTAAACAATTGAAACAGTTCTCAGAAGCTGATACACACATGCTTATCTTGTACCATGCTATGTCATGTAATGATTTCATTGCAGGAACTAAATCATAGAATCATAGAGTTATTTGAGTTGGAAGGGACCTTTAAAGACCATCTAGTTTAACTCTGCTGCCATGACGTACTGATTTCAAGTTTCTCTATAGGGCTGTTCTGTTTCTGCTTTGTTGCTGCTTTCATGGCTCTGTAGGGAAGGCTTGACTCTTTTGTGTCCTCATTGTAAGGCCTCACATTTTCACAGTAGCTTCTTTCCTTAGTTTTCTTTAGTGTGTCCACAGTTTTTTGCAACAGCACTGTCGGTGAGCTTTGGCTATCTTTGTTCAGTGTGCGGAGTATTTGCTTGCTTGGGATTTTCTCGTTGGTATTAAATAATCACATCAGTCCAAACTGACTTTATTAGCCCTAAAATAATTTCATGGTGCCCGAACCTAAAGGTCAAGATGTCTGAAACGAGCAACTTGCTGAAATTCTTGGCCAGAGCTATAGAAAGAGAATAAAATATGACTGGTATGAATGCAGATCTCTCAACTTCTCTGCCTGCAGATGCTCAAGACTTCAGTTAATGAGGAATGGGAGTCTTGTGCACGTATGGTAAGGAAGAGTGAAGACAGGACAAATCTTTTGGCTCTGGGGTCTCACTGCTGTGCTTTCTTCTCTTTGGTTCTCCGGTGTCAGGTGCAGCTTTTGTGCTGCGTGCGCTGCAGTTTTGTGAGCAGCATAAGGTGAGAGGTAGGAGAATCACATGCCTGGAGCGTGAGATTTAACACTCGGGTACCTCCAGTCTCCTCACTTAGCGTGCAACAAGGAGTAACATGCCACGTTCAGTCATTGAATACGTACCTTGGGAGTCTTCAAGGGACCATCCCTGCACCCGTTCCTCACTGAGCCCCAGTGCTGCTGCAGGGAGATTAAAGTCCAGTGAGTTTTCCAAGCCATAGTTTCAAGGTGTGTTTTCTGCCAATGGAAGTGCTTGCTTAAGGCATCCCACAGTGCATCGCTGTGGGTGCTGTGTTGTAAACCCACTCAGGAAACCCCTGGAAATGCTGGGTTTTTTTGTAACTGAGATCAGCTCAGTGCAGGCTCACATGTAACTGCTAGCACAACATGCCATGGTGCACTGCAGCACACGGGTGGGAAGGAGCTTGGAGCAATTCCTTTGTAAGCTGCCCTTGCGGTCGTGGCCCTGTGCGGTGAGACTGCAGGAAACGTTGTTCCCAGCTGCCTTTTGCTCCAAGCTTAATCTTGCTTGGTCAGAGTTAAACTTGCAAAAAACATTTTCTTTTAGTTCAAATTAATCTCGGGTTTTTTTTCCTCCCCTGCTTCTCTCACTGCAGGCTGAAACTCATCCAACTTAGCTCTCTTTCCTTCTTTCCTGGTGTCACAGCTCGTGTTGAAAAGTAAACATGTTTTCAGTGATTAACAGCGATGACTAGGAGATGCTGCTGAGTAACAAGATGAGTACCTACCACCCTGTTTTGTAAATGGCCAGTGCTCTGACCAGCTCTATGTTTACAGATGTTTACAGATCATATCTAAATTGTGTGGGTTTTTTGTGGTTATAACTTTAAAATTTGATATATGACATGCATATCAAGTTGTATTAGGTCATGCTGTCTTCTGTTGGAATCAAATTAGTTTGCTGCTTAATTAAAATGTCCCTGGGTTAGAGTGGCTGTCTCCCTGCTTTGTATTACTTAAGGGACCATCTTTGCAAATCAGGGTAACTGAAATCATCTGGCGTGTCTTGAATTACGATAAATACTTTGTATGAGGTTATGCAAGGGTTCTTAAAAAGGCTTCAATTAATTAATATTTGCTTCAAATAAAAGAGGGTTATGCTGAGGTGCTGTCAGGGAATAAGGCATGAAAAAATTACATTTATGAAACTGGGCTTGACAGTCTGGTGTCTCCCCAGACACCATCAATTATAGGTGACAATTAAGTAGACACTGTTTTGGGTGTGTGAATGACCGTTTTGGCTACCAAAAAGATTCCTGGGAGAAAGATGCGGAAGAGGGAATTCCCACTGAGCACACTATGTACCTTGTTGCTTCAGAAATAGGAGACTTGAATTTTCATATGATAGACTGAATTGCTGAAAACAGGGTTTCATCATCTTGCCTGGAACTGGAAAGCTTGATGGAGGTGCTGCTGCCACCTCAGTTTCTCTGGAGGGAAGACCACCTTTTTGAGGGTTTTCCACCTTTTTTGAGTTTTCTCTAATTTTGCTCAAGAAGTAGTACCACAGGACTGCAGAAGGCAGAGTTAGTTGCACGTAATAGACAGGAGCAACTCATTTGAAAAAATGTTGAATCAGTAAGGACCAAAGGTATTGAAATTCTACGCTATTGGAGAAATACAAATAAAAACCTGCCTCTGCCTGACTTTCACATGGGTTAGGGCAGTGTCCATGGTGCAAGAGGATGATGAAGCCTCCACTTACCATATTCCTCCTTTTTTCTTTTTTTTTATCCCCACCTCAGATGCTATGCAAGCTAGAGGCAGAGAGGAGGCAAGGACTAGCCGTATTTTATTTCTTTGCAGCTTTTCAAAGATTTCTTCAAAGAGGTAATACTGTGTTTGGAACTGTGTTGTTTATGCAAAATGGCAGCGTATGGTGCCAGAGATAATTGCTTCAGCTAGAGATTCACAGGCCATGAGCTGTCTAGAGCTGAAGCTGGAAGCTAAGTTCCCTGTCAGATGTGGGAAGCTGTCAGAAACTAGTGACCAGCCTGTGGATGGAGCCTCATGGGAGAGCTGTCTTCCAGGGAGGATGACTGGGACTGCAGAAACTGGCCTGGTACTTATAGCTTTTGCTAAAGCTAGTCCAACAATTCAAATTCCCTATGAAAATGAGTGGATAGGGAACAAACAATGATTACAAAAACTTGGTGTTGCTTTGTGTTTTGCTTTTCAGCTTCCTGTTTCTTGGAGAAATAAACCTGGGATCAGCCAAACTGAATGAAAATTCTCCTTAGTTACTATTTCCTGATTACATTTTAATGCCTGTTCGGTAACTGCCAGTCAATCAACTGAGTCCTGCTGCTTAACTGTTGCTGTAGTGCCTTAGCAGAAAATCCAGGTGCCCTTAACCATGAGTGAAAATACCTGTGGCAGAGACTGAATATTTTTTGAGTCTGCACTCCAGTGCAATTACAATGTTAGAAATGCTAAGTTCTAGTGCTGTAACCCACTTTGAAGGGGAGAAGATGCTGCTTAAGAGATGTGAACAGAGGATTTTGCTAATCTTTCTCCTTCAGACTGAAGAAAGTGAGATGAAGCAACCACCAACAAATTGCAAGGAAATCTGCATGGAAAGAAGAATAAATTCTCTTCGCTTACGAATACAAGTTTTCAGTCCAAACTGCTATTCCCATGACTTCCTTTTCCTGTGCGAACTGCACCAAGAATCAGATTGAATATTTGCCTTTCTGGCAGGGATGATAAGACTCTGGGGAGTGAGCATAGTTTTTCTTCCCATGATGTATGTATTTTTGTTTTTTTTCCAGTAAGCGTTATACACTGTATACACTGGCATATGAACTCCCATAAGGAACAGTGGTCAGAATGTCTAGCTGCAGAATGGCCCGTGTGCCTGTGCTTGGATTTTACCAGACAGAGCCTTTACTGGGTACAGCTATACCTCCAGCTACTTCGGATATATTTTTCCTCTCAAATTTACCCTCTGTGTCAAATTTCAGGATTTGCTTTCACTCAATTAATTGCCTGAATAGAGAGTTCAGTTATCAGCCTTATTCATGTGTGGTTTGAACGTCATGTTATAGACTGAAATGGGTTTTAAATAATTTGTAAGGCCTGAAAATGAGCTTTACTTGCTCCATTGCAATAGTTTTCAGCCCACAGCTATTTTTGCTGATGTTGTGCTCTTTAGCTGCAACAACAAGATAGTGCCTTTAGATAATGAAGCAATACTGAATTTGAATGCTGACTTGTTTTTCTGTGGAACAGCATCAAGAAAATTAAGAGGTTTCCAGGTGGAGATTAGAGAAAGACAAATGAAATTCAAAACAGGAAGCAGAGAGAGGCAGGCTCCAAGTTCAACCTTCGTATTTCCCTCCAAGAGGAGAGTATTGACAGTTATTGACCTGTCACTTGCCAGTTACTTTCAGTTCTGCGGAATTGCCAAGGAAGCATGCAGTTTTCCGCATGCTTTTCTAAACCCTTTAAAAAAAAAAAGATGATAGAGAGTTTAATAGGCCGGGGCCGGGGGGGGAAGGGGAAGGAAGGCAAGCAAGGAGTCCAAACATGTGCCTCCCACTGTTTCGCTGGGCAGTTCTCCACATGCCTGCAATTCAGCTGCCTGGAAATAGCCTCTGCTGAGCCACCGCCGGACACCAGCACATCCCTTGCCAGAGATGGGTGCAGATAGAGGGAAGCAACTCCAAGCTTGCCAGGTGGGTTAATGCTGCGCTGCCGTGACTCAGGAGACGTTTGCTGAGGCGCAGCACCGGGCTGACGTGTGCCTGGCTGATGGAGAAGGGGGCAGTTCCCTTGGGCCTGCCTGGCGCGGGCAGCGGAGACATACCTGCCTGCCCCTGGGCCTCCGCGTCCCGAGGAGACCACCCGGTCAGCTGGGAGCAGAATTAAAACAAAGTTGGAGGGGGCACTGCTGGCAGCTGGCAAGAGCTTGCCCGGCCGGAGGGACTGTGGCCCGTGTACCCTCCCGCGTAAGCGCGGTGAGGAGCAATGCGTGTAGCAGCAGGGGAGAGCTGCTTGCTTGTCAGGACAGCAACTCTTGTCTTTCTGATAATTTAGCTTGGTGAGTAGACATAGTTGGCAGTCAAAATAGTGTGATGAGGGATATGTGGCAACCACCCTCTAAGTCTGTACTATGGCTTTCAGCAGCTAAGATGTGGGAAAATGTATATCGATACAGTAGTGATTAAAATAGAAATACCATTTTTTCATGCCTCATTTCTTGCCAGTGATTACCTAATACTAGATGCATTTTTTTTCCCTGTGTGTACTTCTGTCTTGGTTATAGCTCGTATTTCCATTTTTTCCTTCTGTTTGAGACTCACTATAGTTTCTCTACCAGCTCCATGTACTTTAAAACGTGCCGTTTTTCAGAACTTACTCATTTTTCAGTTTCAAGTGGCTCACGATGAATTGGAATAAAATATACAAATGCTGCGTGTCTAGGGTGGCAGTGAAAACCTGCTTCGAAAGCCAGTAAGACGGGTTCGTCTGATGGAAACTCATTGGTGTGTATCTGGCCGTGGCTGGTTTTTGTGATAATTCAGGGATGCTTTTATGGGGTAAGCACACGAGTGTTGTCAAGGCTAAGA
The DNA here is from genome assembly GCA_013400535.1 of Scopus umbretta. NCBI lineage: Eukaryota > Metazoa > Chordata > Aves > Pelecaniformes > Scopidae > Scopus > Scopus umbretta. The sequence continues at coordinate 4,195 of VZTL01051411.1, read as the reverse complement.
TGGTGCAACCGTTGCATCATAGTGCGTTCAGCAAACGATCGTGCTGTTCTCAAAAGATTACATAGAGAAAGGAAAAAATACATTCCTGAACGGGACAGTTTTAAGCATTTTGAGCCAAGGAGTCGGCAATATAATTTTTCTGTTTTCCTTCTCTTCAGACAAATCACTAGGGCTTTTTAGTGTTTCCAGCCTTACTTGCTGAAGCTGTCAGCTCTGAAGTGTAAGAGGTCAGCACACAACTCACTTGGCTTGGTTTTGTGGGCTTGTCATGGCGTTTAATCCTATTTTTAAAAAGTCATCTAAATTGCAAAGTCGGAGCAATATTGTTCCTACTTATGCCAGTGACTTTTCTCTGAACTCCCCACCCAAAACAAACTGTTTTTCAAAACAGTTCTGGACAGTGTGTTGGAGTCCTATATCCCCTGCTGCAGCATCAGCTTATTGCCCTCTCTGGTCTCACAGTGCCTTCTCCACCTCCCACAGGCTCTCTCTGGCCCTTCTTACCCTGCGCTCTCCCCAGGCCCCGGCACCGGGGTGGCCAAGAGACGGCACGCTACGCCGTGGGTCTCGCAGCTGGCGGGGTGCTGACCGGCTGGCCGGGGCACGTGTCCCGATTTGCCTGTTGGCAAGCTGCAAAAAGCCACACCATCAGCTGTGAGGTCCTATGGGATGCTACCCTGTGGCCTTCTCCTCCACTGGGCTGGCACTTATTCTGACATATGGGAAGAAAAGTTTTTTTTTTAAAGCAGCTGAAGTGATGTAGAGGTTGATTATGTGAACTTGTAATGTCCAGTGTTCTGGATACAGCAGTCGGTTCATAATCTTCCTGTATCAACAGCATAATTTAGCAACTCCAGCAGACCAGTCGCAGAGGGTCTGGAGTGTTTACTGCAGATGAAACAAATTTAGTGATATTTTCATGAGCTGATTAATTTCTATTTATAGTGTTCTCTGACCTTCTAACACACTAGAAGGGGTTTTCTTCTCTGCAGTTATCCACTTGGGGGGGGGGGGGAAGAAAAAAATGTAAACCCTCTAAATACATCAAGTCATCAATGCAATTAAAATCAAGGCATTGAAAATTCTGTTTTAGGATAACATTAGATACCAGAAGACAAGCAGTGTGACTGAAACATAGCATTTATGGGTGGATAATGCTTTAAATGAAAAACATACAGTATTGATTTTTTTCATCAGTTTTATATGCCTGCATATCCTTGAAAAGTTGCTTTTGAAGTTGTCACTGGATACTGAGGATCATGTAATGGAGGGGCTGGCTAGCAGTTGCAACTGGATTGAATTTCTTTGCTTCAGGTCAAGCTTTGTGCGTTTATTTATGAACCCCACGGTTCTACTCTGGTCCCTAGCACCCAGCACTCCACGCCTGCGGTTTGCAAGCTACTCTTCAGCTGGGATCAGCAGGGCTGCTTTCCCCAGTGTTTACTTCTAATCCAGAGCTACCGCAGCCTCTCCAGCTGGATCTGGGCCACGGCAGGGAAAGTGGCACGGCAGGACGGCCCACCACATCCCCACCGCCGCCTCCCTGCAGGGCACACGCTCCGGCTGCTCCGCTCTTGCCCACCAAGAAGGGCTTGCTTTCCTATTTGGCTGGATGCTTCGAGACTCCCAAAGCTGAGACACAGATTGCTAGGTTAGCAGAACAGGCTGCTTGCAGTCTTCAAGGAAAACTCTGAAATGAACCGTAAAGCCTCGGTTAATTATTTTTCTTGCTGCTATTGTTTTTTACTGCTGCTGAGAGTGGATTTACCTCTGCCCTCTCTCACAGAGATCCTGTTGTTCCTAATGCTGCTGTAAAACCCCTTGTTTTCTGAGGAAGAAAACAAAACTTTCCTGTTTTCCTTTCATGTTTATTCTTTCCCTATCTCTTTGAGACCTCAAAAGCAGCCCTTTCGGTAGCTGGAGGCCATGCCCAGTGAAGAGAGTACAAAAGCAACCCCCCCCGGGCCCTCACACCACCCAGGCCAGGGCACTGCCTTTCCTCACAAGCCTTCCCCTGGGCGGCGGGGTGTTGGGAGACCAAAAGTTTGGGGTTTAATTTAGACACAGCCCTTGAAGTCGGTGTGGCTGCTCAAAGTACCACACGTCCTCTTCGTGTAGCTGAAGTCCTGCAGGGACTGACTTTGATCCAGAGGCTGTGAAGGAAGGGTTTGAATTGCAGCTACACAGTAAGAGCAGTTATATGTTTAATTTGCGCTGCCTGCAGCCTTCTGCTCTTTGTACCACAGCAATGCGAGGAGAAATCATCTCTCTGAACTGTGTTACTTCATACAAAAGGAAAATCCTATCCAGGGCTTGGGTCTCCTTTCTGTGTTTGAAGTGAGCTTTGCAGGACCACCTCTCCGGCAAGTCTCGTGTGCCCTCTAGCTGTTGCAGGCTTTCTGGGAAACTGGAGTGTCTTCATTTTCCATAAGCCTTGCTGAATTTCACTTTTGGACCCAACAGGTAGGTCTTGAAAACAAATTCTTCAATAATTACAGTGAGAGGAGCAAAAGAGACCAAGCAGCTGATTGCAGTTGCTGTTGCCTTGTTTGCCCTGTGATGATCCAATAGAAAAAATATGTGCTTGCTGCTCAGGCTGGGAATTTGTTGCTTTACAAGGTATTTGCCTAGAGTTTACGTGTTCAGCTGAAGCAGGGGAGAGTGACGTGTCAGCAGGATGATTCCTATGACATCTCGTAAGATGGAGGGTGGAAATGTGCTGTGGGATGGGGAACAGATTTACAGAGTTGATGGTTTTGGAGTTTTGGTTGGTGGTTTGTTTTTGGGTTGTTTTGTTGTTGTTGTTGTTTTCTTTCCACAGGCCTTTTGTGAGATGTTTCTCTGCAGAGAGCAAATTGCTGTCAGTGCATGGCACAGTTAGCTGGGGCACTGGTGGCTCTGAGTGCCTTGTACTTTTGTCTGTCCCAAAGGGACCCAGCAAAGTTGGGGGAGCTGCTTCTGCTCCAGCTGCCTTGCAAACACAGTGATGAAGTGTGTGAGGGCATGGAGGGTGGGAAAGCACTTGTGTATGGTGGCTGGAGGGCAGTGATGGGGCAGAGGATTAGAATGCAGCAGGGAGGGGATGTCACATGCCAAAAAATCCCCAGTATCCTCTCAGATACAAGTGCTGGACGATATACTGCTGTGACAGAGAAGGGTAGTCACACCATGGGGTATGGAAGGACCCACACATTCATTTTTTAGTAGTGTCTTTCATATGGAGTAATGTTGGGGGGGCAACACCGTCGGCCTTGGCACTGCTTGTGGGCCCAACCGCTTTGAACATGCTTAGGTGCGGTTGGTAATGTTTGTAGGGTGGTAGTGCTGGAGGGGTCAGAGCAGGGACACGGCCCCTCAAGCAGCCACAGCTGTGCTGATGGGTCCAGGTGGAGCACATCTGCAGTGACGAGGCCAGGCTGCCCCTGCTTGGGCTGGTGGGGAGGGCTGCTGGGTGGGCACCAGCAGGTAGTTATAGGGTGGTGGGTCCCTTCTCTTGCTCTCTTGGGGGAGGCTAGGCTGCTGGGCAAGGTGGCACCTACTCTCAGTTCAGTCCATGGGCAGAGCAGGCAAGGAGGGCTGTAGGGAGCAGTGGAGTGGAGGAGAGGTCTGAGCTTTGCGTGCCACCGGCCAAAATGGGTTTCAGGAGAACCAGCTGTGCTGCAGTAATGGCTTGTGCGCCACGGAGAAAGGGATTAAATGCCCGTTGGGCTGGCTGTCAGCCAGCCTCTTCTGGTGTACAGCAAGGTAAATGCATAATTTTCTGAGGGCTGGAAAGCTGAGATCTGGAGCAACCAGAGGCGGCAGTGAGGAATTTTCGTCTAGACATGAACCCTACTCTCCATGTCCTGGCTGCACCTGGGTGGTGGGGGTTGGCATGCCCTACTGTGAAGGTGAGGCAGTCACCTCTGTGAGGTCTTTTCTCATGCTAGGTGGGCAGGAAAGCCTGAAATTGTAGGGCAAGGAAGACTTAAGCCATAACGTTTCCAGACCTCGTCGCAGGATCTTGTGGAGAGGTAAGTGAGCTAAAAATCTGCACTGTTTCTTAAGTGGTATTCCCTCTACTAAGGAAGAGGAATCGCCTCTGCCATCTGTGCTGAACCAGCAGTCCAATATGTTGACAAAGTAACACTTGCTTTTCTGGTACCTCCACCAAGGGGGTCTGACTCGGCGCCTGTTTTTTTTATTTTTTTTTTTT